>CM045569.1:10153640-10406395 GCA_024721245.1 Mitragyna speciosa
TTTATAGGGGAATTAATTACTTAGACAAGATAAACCTGTTTAGGCGAGAATGGAGATAATATTGATACTGGAACAAAGGACGCAATGGATCTATTTAATAAAGTGTTTGGAACTCATGCTAAAAAGTGTTTATAGTCAAAGTGGAAATATCGCACTAGGATCTTCAACATTGAATTGTTGGATATATAACTTTTAGCTTTTCATCTCAATACATTGTTGCTTATTTTAGTTAGTCACAAAAATTGAAATTAAATTTAAAGAGTTTATTTTTATTGATGGTAATATTTCTATGGTTTTGACTTGTTCTTTGCTATCCAAATATTATGTGCAAACTGAATGATAAACATTTTCGCACGAATTTGATTTTTAAGTATACTTATCTACTTATCAAAATAGAACAATTTTTTGGTTATTGGTAATACATCTTTTAATAATTTTTACAAATGAGCATTGATAATGAAGCATGTGAGATGTAAAAATAAGACGTTATCACTACCCCGAACATATCTAAGACATATAATATATATCTAACTTGGTAAACATCGGAGTGTCTATTTGCCTACTGTGTGTAGAAAAAAAAAAAGGTCCGTATTCTTTATTAGTTCAAAGATTGCACTAATGAACAGGCTATGCACGGCTCGTAATATGGATCATATATAGAATCTTTCGAAAAAAAAAAAGATATTCTAGAATGAATCAAGAAAAAGTTATTGCTTAAAATTAAAAACAAAAGCAAAAAGGAAAATGATTTATTAATCTACTTTTAACATTATAAACTCTTTTTTTAATCATATGAAATAACTAAAATACCCATGATCTCAAACACCTCAAGTTTGTTAAGTCTAAGGAATAAAGACGTCTTAGTATTTTGCCTAATATAAAACAAAAATAAAAGGAGTGTCTGAACCTAAAACGGAGTTTATGAATCATTACCAAAGCAATAATACCCAAAGAATCAGTTCAGATCTTTGGTGTCAGTTTTCCTGGTGCCACTTCAGTGCCATTCACCAAAGACTGTCATCTTGCATTCACACTTATTACACTTGAGATAAATTGGATAACTATCCTAATGTGAATGCAAGGTGGCAATCCCTGGTGAATGGCATTGGGGTGACACTGAAAAAATTAGCACCGAAGATCTGAACTGCCAAAGAATAAGACTAGCAATGATCAAAATGAAAACAAAGTTTATAAAGAAAGTATTGTTGGTACACAATTATTTTGAGACCAGATATGCCTATCTATATAAATGCTCATGACAGAACCAAACCACAGAGAGAGAGAGAGAGAGAGAGAGAGAGAGAGAGAGAGAGAGAGAGAGAGAGAGAGAGAGAGAGAGAGAGAGAGAGAGAGAGAGAGAGAGAGTGTGTGTGTGTGTGTAACGTTTTATCTGCTTTAACCGTAACAAACTTATAAAAAAATTAATCATCAAATGCTGCCGGGTCTTGGAGGACTGGCTGATGGATGTGACATTGGTGAAGGGGTGGGAGGTTGGAATGTACTTGCCCGTGGATCATTGCTGGCACTATTGCCACTAATAATATCTGCAGAAATCAAAGTAAACGATATGTAAAGGATGAAAATCACAGGACAAATTATCCAAGGAATTTGTATAATTTGAAGCTTACTTTTTTTGGTCATTGCCCCAGATAATTTTTCGGGTGTTGCATGTGGGTTGGATGAAGTTAAAAGTAAGAAGAGAAAGAAAAGTGTGTTGAGAGCGTAGCCATCCATGGTTTGGAAGAGGTTATCTGGAAAGCCACCTTCTATTGAGGTTGAGACGTGCAAATGTTGAATACATTTATAGTAGTGATTTGTTGACATAGGCTTAGTCCAACACGGCAATTTACTTTGAACGAAGTTTGTGAGTAACAGAGGAATCAATGCAATCCAAAACAGGTGTTTGGTGGATAATTAATTTTAACAAAAGGTGTGTCTAGTGTGTGCCAAGATATGTATTACTTTTTCACCGTACCATTTTTGCTACGGTTGGCATTTGTTATCAAACTGATTTATTTTACAATTAATAATTTATATAAATTTATTTGATTTTAGTCGAAATTTAGCCTAATAAAACTAAATTTTATAAAAGCAATCACAATATAGAATCTCGAAATTTCGAAAACAAAGTGTTCAGAATTCTAAACACGATAAATTCCTATTCTGCGTTACCTTCACTCTAAAACCTGTAAAGTAATGCATAATAAACAAATTTCAATTTCGTTGCTTGAAGAGAAAGAGAACCATACAAAGAGTACTCCTCATACGATGCGATTTTTTTTTTTTTAAATCCCTCATAAACTAATGCATTTTGGTTGCTAACATATTATATGAAACAAGTTTCATAGTCCAGCTGTATAGATGACAGTCGTGAGCAC
Source organism: Mitragyna speciosa (assembly GCA_024721245.1). Classification (NCBI taxonomy): domain Eukaryota; kingdom Viridiplantae; phylum Streptophyta; class Magnoliopsida; order Gentianales; family Rubiaceae; genus Mitragyna; species Mitragyna speciosa. The sequence goes on from CM045569.1 coordinate 10,156,019, forward strand.
TTCATGATGGGGTCTACCTATATGATGTCGCATGCTCGGATTTTCAGCCGTCCCAACTGAAAATGTCAAGCATACAAGATGTCCTAATAGATTGAACTCCCAAATGTGAATACAAAGCTTTTTCTTCCAGAAGAAAAGTATGCACGTATATGGATTTCTCCTCCATTCGTCAAAACCAATAATATTGTCGACACCAGTGGCCGAGCCAAGATCCCAGGTAGGTGGAGTCAAATTTTAATATAATACAAATTTTACAAAATAAAAACTATGAGATAAAATGGACAAGAAAGTGCAAAATCTTGGATATGAGGAAAGATTAGCCAAATTAATTGGAGCTCTTAATTTTTTTTAAAATATTTTGCAAACCATTGGCAAATTAATCTTCAATGGACTTCCTTTTAAGAAAATTTTCCATAACCTATTATAAATAAAAATCATAAAACAAACTAATTTAGTGTTATAAACATGAATTTTTAGGTTTGATCACCTATTAAGGTTGAGCACAAATATATAGTCCACTTAAAAAAGAACAAAAAAAGAAGAAAAAAAGTATCATCAAAGCTAGTTTAAGCTTTATTTCTAAGATCCAAGGTACACTTGCTAATGCATCTAATAATAGTCCTAAAATTTAAATCCATAATTCAAAGGAATCTCCAATATTCCACTTGAGGGAGAATATAAAGTATAATAATGGCAGACCAAACTACTTCTTAATTATTTTATTGTTCCTAATCATGTTCAAATTAATCAGTCTCCAATTTATATTCATTTTAGGTATACTCACTGATCCTTAATTAGAATTCAACCTAGCCATCTTTAAAATTGAGAAATAAATCCATAATTAATCATATAGTTTCATGATATCTAATTGACAAAAAAATAGAAAAAAGATTCACATAAAAAGGCCAAAAAAACAACACAATCAAATAGAAGAAAGTAAACAAGAGATGAACTAAACCAAAACCCCCAAAAAAAGGAGAAAAATAAGAATTATTACCAAGATTAGTGTAATACTAATTTGCTATGTGATGCTTGACTTCAATAGGAAGAATGAAAAAAGATGATATAGAAAGTTTTTAACTTTAGATCATGACAAGTTCACAGGGAAGTTTACAAATGAAATTTCAACAAAAGGAAATAAGAAAGACAAGCTAAAATACGACAAAAAGAAAAATATAAGACAGAGAAAGGCCTCTAGTCTATTCTGATAAGGGTTTCTAGTCTATTCTGATACGTCTACATGGGACAATCAATTTACTTTGGGAATGTTATTTTGACTATTTAATTCTCCAAATTTATTAATTGAATTTTTTACTCTAAAATCTATTCTTTGTAGAGGATCAAGCAAGAATTCATCTATAATAATTATAGTCATTTGACCACACTTGAAGCCATGTGGCTCCGCCCATGGTGGACACATATATGGATTTTTTGGAAGAAAAGTTGTTCATTTCTATTTTTCTACCTCAATACACATTATTTAGGGACTGAAAAATATTAGTAGGAAGTGTGAGTGAGAATTTCTACAACTTTTCCCTTCGTTAGAAGAAGTTTATTATGATCTTTATCATGCATTATGGTTTACAATCATCAAACGATACACAAAGTGGGAGCCTAGTTTTGTTGTTACGTTTATTGTTACTCATGTTATATCAAGAAAGTATTTTGTTGGTTAATTTAATTACTTGTATTGCATTTTCTCTCTCCTATGACCTATTGTTTAATATAGTAATTTTTTAAAAAATAGTCCATAATAAGTGTGTGTCTGTGTGTGTGTCTATATATATATATATATATATATATATATATATATAGTTGAAAGAATGTTTTGAGCCCAAGAGCGACACCGTCAGCGTATGTATGCTTGTGTTTAACTGCAAATGTCATGCATTGATCTTTTCTATTTTTTGGTTTCAAATTAGTTCATTTCATTTGTGGCACCAATAACAAGCCGTGTTACAAGGACAATTTGGAAATCAAGTCAGGGGTATTAATTTCTCAACTTGTGTAAAAAGACGTATGTATGGATTCTTACATGTAAATCATATGACTTTTTCTCCTGACTCCAAAAGTCATCAAGTTTTTCAAGTATTTCTAGATTGCCCTATAATGATGCCAAAAAATGGACACCAGCAAGTCTTCGGGCTTTTAACGCCTTCACTAGACCCTGACATGCACTGACTTCCAATTCCAAGTCCTGGAAATAGACTTGGGGCTTTTCTCAAAAACTTTCCCAACTCAGTGTCATGCAAGGAAAGGTGAGGCTTTCTTCTCGGTTAGACTTTGGTGCCTAAGTTGGTATCAGTAGGAAAATAAAGAGCGTTTAATATCTAAATTAGGCTCAATAGCACATTAGCTCAATTTTCTACCAGATTAACAGATTGTATATTTTGGCTATGTTATAAAAAATCACATACTTTTGGTTGGACGGAAGTGGAGCCTCCGGTCATACGTTAGACGAAAAAGATATGATTTGCAAGAACAAGGACTCAATTGTGTATTTAGTGACGAAATGGAAATTTCATGGAGAAAGAATCAGCCTAGCAATTTTGCATTGAATAAATTATCCTGTTGATGTGCTTAGTAGATCCAGGAATTTAAAGCTTGCACATCAATTGACAAATTACAATTGTGAAATACAAAATATGCGTCATTGTGTTCGCACTTTGAAAGAATTGTTTCAGCCAGCATTTTTGGAAAATTATATGGTCCAGTCAACAAACGAAATTAATGATGCCGAAAAATGGACACCTGCATGTCTTCGGACTTTTAACTCCTTCGCTGGACCCTAACATGCACTGACTTCCAATTCCAAGTCCTGGAAGTAGACCTGGGGCTTTTCTCACATGGAATTTTAGGAACGTAGGGTATCTTTTGATTTCAAATCAGTTCATGTCATTACTGGTACCAATAACAACCCGTGTTACAAGACAATTTGGAAATCAAGTCATGGGTATTAATTTCTCAACTTGCGTAAAAAGACCTAAGTATGGATTTTTACATGTAAATCAAATGACTTTTCTCCCTGGCTCCAAATGTTGCCAAGTTTTCAAGTATTACTAGATTGCCCTATATTGATGCCAAAAATGGATGGCAGCAAGTCTTCGGACATTAACTCCCTTCATTGGGACCCAAATATGCACTGACTTCCAATTCCTAGTCCTGAAAGTAGCCGTGGGACTTTTGTGACACCCTAGGTATCAATTTTTAAAAATCACGGGTAATCGAACCGTTCCACGTATATGTGTTAGAGGTTAATATTTATAAATATTGTGAAGAAATTAAGAAGTATTAAATTATTTTATTTTCAAATTTAAGATAACTCAAAAACTTAAATATCGTATTATATTTTTTTCCATTTAATTTTTTGATTTGTATATTATTTGTTGTTTTTATGCTTCGATTATCGTATACTTTCTTGATACTAAATAAAAAATTACTTTCATACAACCTAGATACGAAATATGAAAAATAACATAATTATTCTTTTTACTTGTATTGTGAAAAATTTTGATTTCTAACTTATTTCAATTTTAAAAAGAGTGGATGTAAGAGTTTCAATTTGTAATTTTATTTCTTGTTTTTCAAAGTAATTGAAATTGTACAAGCATTTTTTTATTTGAACAAGTATTTATGTTGTAATATTTTGTTTTATCTATTTTGTCAAATTAACTTAATACTATATGGTTCCAGTTATCCATAGTACCCGACCCTTTTTAACCGGATAATCACTAAGCCGTTAACTAATTAATGAGGGTCGAATACAGTTAGTAAATTAGACAAACCACTACAAGTGATTCCGCTTTTGATATTAGGTGAATGGAGCGATTAACTGATCTATGTACACCCCTAATACGGAGTAGTAAGCAATATTGTCAATTTAAAACATCATATAAAGTAAATTTGATATATCATCAATTTGACATAAGATAAATTGGACAGCAATTATCAAATTGTTGAGAACATCGATTTACAACGATGTGATGCGGGAATTAAGATCTTCCGATCCAATTGTTGAGTAGGACATATCTAACAACACAATTAAGCATACCATAGTGTGCACAAAAGTAGATTTTCTTATCTATTTATTTGAAATAAATGGACCTTGTTCATATTTTTTTCTTCAAATCCTTCAAACTCAACAAATAAAGACTATAGTTGCAAAAAGAACATAGATTATATCAACGTTAAGAAACAGAAAAACAATACTATATATGATATGGAAGAGAAAAAAATATACTAGGCATTATCTAACTTTTCATTGTAAAGGTAATCAAACTTAAAGAAAAGGCTAAATTCTTTGGAAAAGAGATGAGCAATTGGACTTGGAATATGCAGAGATTGCACCGCAATAATTGATTGGCTAAAACATATCATGCAACAAGAGACAGGCCCTTCTTTTAAACAGTATATCCTTTAAGATTTTGACATACATGCAGTCCTAATAGACAAGCAATTTCTTGCTCTAACCAAAACTACTAAATCTCTTAAAGAAAAAATGAACAGGTCCTCCTTAAAACAATTATTTATTCGGAATGCTAAAAGATTATATCTTAACTCATTTTTTCTACATATTTACAACTTTCTACATCCAGATTGGACGTTGGTTTGATCTTTGATGCCAAAATTTTGATATTCCGAAATGATATTTTTTATTACTTCACCAAAAGTCACATAATCTTTCTTTTCTGAGGAAACTCAAATACTTTGATCATTTTGGGTCCCAAAACTTCAATACTTAAAATGTAAAACTAATAAATGGCAAAAAGCAAAGGAAATGGAGAAGAAGCGTCGAGGTGACAAGGGACGTTTACCCAACTTTTTGATGCGAAAGTTCAAAATAAAAATTAAGAATACACGGTGAGTGTTGATAGATACATAAGGAAACAAAGGTGGAACTAGTCCTAAAAGGAACCGAGGAACAATTACTGATAAATGATGTCTGAATGCGTGGAAATGGGAATATAAGACGAAATCAACTACTACCAGAAAAAAGTTTCTGTTTGTCCTACTTTTTGTATCATTATTTTGTCTCCCCACACGAAAAGCCTGTGTTTCAGCATCTGCCGGAGAGGCTGCTGCTCTTTTCCAATGGAAAACCAGTTTTACAAATCAGAATAATTCCCTACTAACTTCATGGAATCCTCCTGCCTTCCAAAGACAAGAATTCTTCCTAATTTCCAAATTCAAGCTCTAGCCTCTTGTTCTTGGGCTCTTATTTCATGCATTAACTGGAAGTGTCAACCGGTTGAACCTCAATAATTCAAGTGTCAAGGGCACACCATACAACTTCCCATTTTCATTTCTCTCAAATCTGGAATATCTTGATCTTGGCATGAATCCACTTTTTGGAAGAATACCCCCAAAAATAGGCAACCTCTCCAAGCTCATTTATCTTGATTTATCATATAATCAATTGTCACAAGAAATTCCACCAGAAATTGCGCCTGTCAACAAGCCTTCAAGTTCTCCATCTAAGCGAAAATCACTTGACCGGCTCAATTCCAGACAATTTAGGCAATTTAGTGTCTCTTACCGAAACTTTATTTGAATACAAATCATTTCAATGGCACTGTTCCAGCTTCATTAGGAAATTTAGAAAACTTAGGCTTATTTATCTCTTGATGACAATCTATTTTCAGGTCCCATCCCTTCAGAAATAGGAAATCTTTCTAATCTTGTTACAATTTATCTAAGCTCTAACAATTTGATAGGTCCAATTCCACCTGCTTTTGGAAACTTGTATGAGGTAGAGACTTTGTTCCTTTTCAAAAATTATCTGTCTGGTCCTATTCCTTTTCAGCTGGGGAGGCTGAAATCACTTCAAAGTCTGAGTTTGTTCACGAATAATCTCAGTGGCTATATCCCGACATTAGTAGGTAATCCGACAAATTTGACCACCTTTCATCTCTATGATAATCAACTTTCTGGTAAAATTCCTCAGGAGTTAGGCAACCTAAAGTTTCTTACTGATATGGATTTGGACCAAAATCAACTTAATGGCTCCGTTCCTGAATCATTTGGCGATTTGATTAACTTGAAAATTCTGTTTCTTCAAGATAACCATCTTTCAGGCTCAATTCCTGAGGAGCTCGGAATGTTGACAAAGTTGGTTGTGCTGGAAATGGACATCAATCAATTCTCTAGCCATCTGCCAGAACATCTATGCCAAAGTGGATTACTTCAAAACTTCACTATAACAAACAACAGGCTCACAGGTCCAATCCCTGGAAGCTTGAAAAATTGCTCAAGCTTATTTAGAGCTCGATTTGGTGGCAACAAACTCACTGGAAACCCTATCAGAGATGTTTGGCATCTATCCAAACTTGGATTTCATTGATCTCAGCAACAACAAATTTTATGGTGAATTGTCTCAAAACTACATTAGGTGTGAAAACTTGACAACACTTTTAATTGCACATAATGACATCACCGGTCAAATACTGTTAAGAGTTTGGAAATTTGACTAAACTCGGTGTACTATATCTTTCTTCAAATCACCTGACCGGAGAGATTCCCAGAGAAATGGGGAAGTTAGCTTCTATGGTGAAACTCTACTTAAATGACAACCACCTTCATGGTGGTATCCCTCCAGAACTGGGGTTATTGACAGAACTCCTTTCTCTTGATCTGTCCTCAAACTCCTTGAACGGGCCTGTACTGTACCAGGGAATTTCGAAGATATGCAGTAATTGTTTCACTTGAACTTAAACAACAAAATGTTAAGCCAAAAGATTCCATTCCAGATGGGTATGCTAACACAGCTTTCCATATTGGATTTGAGTCATAATTTCTTCACAGGTGGGATTCCATCTGAATTTAGAACTTGGCAGAGTTTGGAAACATTGAACCTCTCCTGCAATAAACTCTCTGGATTCATTCCTCAACCTCTGAGAGAAATGCCTGGTTCGTTGCATATTGACAGATCTTTCAATAATTTAGAGGGTCCAATTCCAAATGGCAGAGCCTTCGCTAATGTTGCCATTGAACATTTAGAGGGAAATAAATATTTGTGTGGAAATATTACAGAGTTACAAGCTTGTCAAAGCCATGAAAGTCGAAGGAGAAAAAATAAGGCGAAGGAGAAAATTCAGAAACTCATTCTCATAACAGTGTTCTCTCTTCTAGGATCAGTCGTACTTCTTGTTGCATTCATTGGAACTGTAAGAATGTATGAGAGAAGAAAAAGAATGTATGAGATATATTTTCCATATCCACCTATGACGGAAAAGCAATATAAAAGGAAATATTAAAAGCTATCGAAGAATTCAATGAAAAGTTTTGCATTAGGGAAGGAGGTTTTGGAAGGGTTTACAAAGCAACGCTTCCAGCACATAACATAGTTGCAATAAAAAGACTTCATCTCCAATCTGAGATGGTAGGTCATATGGGTTTCTTGAATGAGATAAAAAGTCTTGACAACAATCAAGCATCGAAACATTGTGAAACTTTATGGCTTCTGCTCAAGTGCTCAATATTCCTTTTTGGTATTTGAATATCTACAACGAGGTAGCTTTGTCACGTCCTGTGCCCGAGACGTGGCACCCGCCATGCCCTAGGCTAAGCTAGGACACAAGACTAAACCAAAACAAATCATCATCTAATCACAATATAAGCTCAAGAATACTAAAGATGCCCGAAGGAATACATTTCATTCATAACCAAAAGATATACAATATCCATTACATCTTCTTTTCCCCAATAACAAAAATAGTTGGAGAAACATGTATAACCTAATCTATACCAAAAGTATGGCTATACATCAATGCTTATAAAAAATAACCTCATTCATGTCCTACACTAACTATGATCTATGAGGCCCAAAAGTCATTCCAGTCACCTTCTACAAAGTCATCACCTGCGAGGTTAGACAAATGGAGTGAGTGATAAAATCACCCAGTAAGTAGCAAAAGTTCTCTTTGGGGCTTAGCTTGTTATTTATACATAGATAGTTTTCAAATCAAAATCAAAGCCATTCGTCATTCATCACATGTGGTCAAGTTATAAACCATACAAATTCAAAGTATCACATAATGCGATTCAAAGAAAGAGAGCTCAAGTAGTTAGTGGACACATGACCCTGGAATTCCAGTTGTTAACTATAACCGATTAACACGGTCCAAAACCAACTATCACCCGGTTGGTCCGGTTCAAAACTAACTATCACCCGGTTAGTTCGGTCCAAATATTTAACTACAAACACCAAATTAAGGAACCAGTCCCGTCACAAATCCATTTCACATCCAAGAGCTCAATCATATGTTCATTTAAATGATTAATTACACCACATATACTCTTTTCATAGCAAAACAATGTAACCAAATGTAAGCCCATGTATATAGAGAAAATATCATTCAAATCATTTATCATCATCAAAATGCATTTCCAAAAGCAAAGAGAATCAAATACTACTTACTTCAATTCCAAAGCTAATTTAGATAATCCGAGTAGGGATAAACTCCTTCGTCACCTATAACACACAAATAAGGCTAATATCATATACTAATTCTATCAAGAAATCATAAAAGGAACTTATACCTAACTTAACACGCAAAACGAGAAAAAGAGGCACAAACTGCTCTGACCGCTGTGGCGCGGTTCACGCCGCGGCTCAACTACAATACCTAGCTACAATACCAGCCACGACGGGGCTGATGCTACGGCTAGGGTCAGAGCCACGAGAGGGTTCCATCCGCGGCGCAGCTAGCACTACGGATGACCCCAGAGGGGCAATCTTAACGAGCCGTGGCTTCATCTGCGGAGCGAATGGCACCACGGATGAGCCCAACAATTGACCTAAAATCTCTGCAACTCTCCAAAACCCAACTAATCCTTCTCAACTCAATCCAACACCAAAATGACAAGAAAACACTACATTAACACATTATACAACACATATTATGGATTATCCTCAAAGTTCACACAAAATTTCTCAAAATTTTATACCCATATCTCATCAAATGTCAAGAGACTCCAATGCTCACTTACCCACACACTCTAAAGCACAAGCATAACTCTTAAAATCATAAGACTCAAGGATTTCATCATTTGCAACTACCATTTCACCAAAATCAAAGAATCTAAACTAAAAAAATGAACTAGACTTTGGAGGAGGGAGGATTACCTTGGTTATGAGCTTCAAAATAGCACCCCCTACTTGCCTCCCCTTGAGACCAAATTCCTTCACCACTTCCTTCTAGCAAAGAGAAAAGGATAGAATCTTTAGAGAGAGATGGAAGAGAGAGCTAATTGGAAGGGAAGAGAAGAAAGCAAGAAGTAGGAGAGAAAGATAGCCCTAGCAATTTGGGGAAAGATTTCAAATTTATCAAAATTACTTATAAGTCCCTCATCTTACACAATTTACAAAACGCTCCATAGGAGCCTTTGACTAAAACCCCTCAAGGTCCACATTATCGCAAGCTTGGCCAAAATTTTGAGCATAGAAGAAGAAGCTAAGCAACTGGACTGGGAAAAGAGGGTGAATATCATTAAAGGAGTGGCTCATGCCCTATCTTACATGTATCATGACTGTTCACCTTCAATAGTTCATCGAGACAAATCTAGCAACAATGTCTTGCTTGATTTTGAGTACGAGGCTCGAGTTTCAGACTTTGGAACTACTAAGCTTCTCAAGAAGGACTCATCTAATTGGAGTGCTCTAGCAGGCACATATGGATATGTTGCACCAGGCAACAAAAGTTTTCCCTCTATGTCAATAACTCATTACAAAAGCATAGGTTATCCAAACTGGACCACCCTTGGGGGGAGGGGTTTATGGACTTTGCACATAACCTTCGAATTTTGTCAAAACATGGCAGCTCACTCACCTACCATCGAAGGCTTGTTGTTCCACACCTTAAAACTTCTATTTGGATTCAACCGTTTTTGTTGGCTGTTGATTTTTTGATTCATTTTCACACTTAATCAGCTTGACTTTCTTTCTAGAACTCGCCTACACAATGAAAGTAACTGAAAAGTGTCATGTATATAGCTTTGAAGTCTTGACACTGGAAGTTATCAAAGGGAAGCACCCGGCTGACTTAATTGCTCATCTAATATCTTCAACACCTGAAATCATAGAACTTGAAGACTTCTTGGATCAAAGACTTGTGTACCCCAGTCAAGAAGTTGAAAATATTCTGACATCCTTCCTCAAACTAGCAAGGGCTTGTTTAGATATTAATCCGCAATCCAGGCCAACAATGCTCTTTGTCACTAAGGTGTTAACACTGGGTGCACCTTTTCAGCAACATCATGGTAAGTAAAGATGGCCATATTGTTTTGTGCTGGTTTGAATATTGCCTCCGTTTCAATCACTATCTCAAATCTTTTTCCCTTTTCCGATGCGGGCAGGACATGAGATGGTGGCTCTAGCAGAAAATGCAGAGGCATGACAACATGGAGACCAAGTTTCTAGTAGACAAATAAGTCATGGGCGTGTTTAGCAATAAATATTTTGTGAGCCAAAAGATTTCAAATACTGAATAAGGCGAATTTCCCTTTTTAGCATTTTTGATTGAAAAGCAATTTTAATTTTTGTTCAGATAATTGTATGTAATAACATTTGAACTCTAGAAACTCTGCAACCCTTTATGAAACAGGGGTATTGTGTGTAATTATTGATTTTTATCTCTCTCAGACTTAATAATGCTTAGTATCCTTGTTTGAAGATTTGCATAGTATATTTTCCAAAAAATTTTTTTCAAATTCCTAAAAAAAATTTGTGACCAAATATGCAAACTGGCTTTGGTGTGGTCTATAACTACAAACAGTTTTTAATTGGATGGGAAAAAAAATATCTAAATGAAAACTTAGCATGAGAGTATTATCGCATGCGATAGTTGATAAAATTAAACTTGAATCCATAGATTAAATAGTATAAAGAACATGGGGATGCAATAAATTATATATAAGGTTTAACAATACGTCAATTTGGTTGACAAGAATCTCGTTTGATATCTGACTTTGATAGATAAAACAAACTTTTGAAGAGTGGTAACGTGTTGATTAGTCACTAGTAGATTTTTAATTAATCTAAAAATTGTTAAAGGTCCCACATCGAAATCTCAAAGATTCACAAACTAATATATAAGGTTAATAGGGCACTCCACTCATTGCTAATTAGTTTTGAGATGGAAGTTAATGATCTTTAACATGGTATCAGAGTCCTCTTTGCTCGATTCCTTAATAATTTTCTGTTTTAGCAAAATTTTCTTTTCTTCAAAATTATTATTTTTTTTCACTACTGTTTCTTTTCTTACTAATCATTTATGGTTAGTTTACATACCCATTATCAGCAGTTCCTTAATCTTCTACTGTAATTCAATTTTTTTTGGTCATCTCATTACTCCCTATGGCTCAAGTTGATGTTTCTCAACCTATTCACATCATTCTGGATGGCACTAATTATTCTCACTGGGCTCAAGCATTTCAGAATTTTCTTCGTCGGTCGTAAGTTATGGAAATATATCACTGGTAATGTAACTAAACCTTGTTGCCATCGATGGTGAATCTTCTAAAAAATTTAATTCACGTTTTGAAGAGTGGGATAGTGATAATCACAAAATTATCACTTGGATTACCAACACTTCTGTGCCAGCAATAAATCATCTCTTCAGACGTTTTGATACTGCCAAGGCGGTCTAGGATTTTCTAGCAGATCGGTATACTGCCACTGATCTTTCTTGACAATATCAACTTTCTCTTCGATTGCATGCTATGAAACAACAGTTTGGGCAATCTATTCAAGATTTCTACTCTGACATGGTCTGCATTTGGGATGAAATTGCTGAATCTGAACCATTGTGGACTTGCTCTGGTAACGAAGAAAAATTTTATGACTACCGTGACTCTCACTATCTTATTCAGTTCCTCATGGCATTGCTTGACTGATTTTGATGCCACTCGTAACCTCTCTTCTTAATAGACAGCCACTACCTTCGCTTGATGCAGCTCTTAAGGATTTGATATCTAAAGAGACTCACAAGAATATCACTACTCCACGTTCTGCTGATATGGTCCTTGCTGCACCTCGTCAGCATAGTTCGACATCTCAATTACCTGTATCTCCTTCTTAAGTTTCTAAAACCAATATTGAATGTAGGTATTGTCATTGTTTAGGACATGATATTTCTGAATGTCACAAACTCCAACGCAAAAAGGGAGGACAAAGACAACGCCCTTGGAACTCTTCTACTCCCACTGCTGCTACCACTGATGCCACCTAGTCCTATTGCTGAGTCGACACCTCCTGGACCTGTCACTCCTGTTGCTCTTTCTGCTGCTGATTTGGAGGCCATAGTTTCTCAAGTCCTTGCTCACACTGCTCAACCTTCTTCTAGAGTGCTCTTTCTGCCACACCAGGTACTTCTTCATGGCTTATTTACTCTGGATGTTGTAACCATATGACCTATAATTCTGACATTTTCTGCTCTAAATCTTTGCCATCACGACCTACTTCCATCTCAAAACCAATTGGTAATGAATGGAGTAGCCCATAAACCTTATATGTTAGTTTGTGAATCTTCGGGATTTCGATGTGAAACTTTTAACACTTCCCCCCTCACACGTGACTCGGGTTGAAGAGAGCCCAAGAACTGAAATGGGGGATTAACAAGAGCCCAAATGAAACGGGCTAAGAAAGAACCGAATTCGCGTGTGAAAGTGAGAATAAAACCCAAAGCCTAGCTCTGATACCATGTTAAAGATCATGGGCTTCCATCTCAAAACCAATTGGCTATGAGTAACGTGGCCCATAAACCTCATATATTAGTTTGTAAATCTTTGGGATTTCGATGTAGGACTTTTAACAAAATAATATGATTAAGATATAGTAGTATTACTAAATAGTTTCGTTTCTAACTAATGTAAAGGAGTGGTAGTTCGTTCATTAGTCACCATTAGATGTGGTATCTAATGTACAGGAGCTTGCTTCAAGCTTGACATGGTTCAAATGATCAAAAAATTAACCTTTTTAAACCATAGCTAAAGTTAACATGGTTCAATAAATAAACTTAGTAGTATTTAAGAATTTTAAACTATAACTAAAGAACAATCTTCATTGCATGTGATGAAAGCGTTAATTATTCCAACTTTGTAGCAAGTTTGCTGGTGATCTTTGGATGAAATTATGCCAAAATCGCTGTCTTGTTTCAGAAGGGATTTACAAGTTGTCAAATCAATATGCATAATATCTTTAGCTTAGAAAAATTATTATATACTTTATAAGGGAATAAATTACTCAAATAAGATAAAAATGTTTTGGAGAGAATAAAAATGATATTGATATCGGTGTAAAGTTGTGTTTTTAAACTTGGAGTGGATCGGTCGGTCAAACCGATTAGACCGGGAATCGACTGGATATCAAGTCTGAGTCAATTTATAAAAATCAAAAATTAAAAAACCAGCCGAATTGGATTAAAAACCGAATTTGACCGACCAAAATAGAGTTTGACCAGCGATGTTGGAACTTGGGAGCAAAGGCACGGCTTTCTCGCTGACCCCTTTCAATTTATTTGGTCATTTCACTTCCCTCAATCAAATTCAGGGTCCACTTTGTTTTATAAAATTGCACACACATATACATTTTAATCCAAAAAGTGGGTTTTCTAAAAAAAAAAAAATCCAAAAAGTGGCTAGGTGGGTCTCAATTCCAAATCCAGAAATGAGAGACTTAAAAAGGAAAGAATTATCAAATTGAATGGTTCCCATCATTTTCATATTGTTCAATTAATCCTGTAATTATTTCCTTTTGCCTTTTGGTGGTTGGCCTTTGCCTTTATTCTACACCTGATAAAAATTATATATAGAAAATTTTAAAAAATGGTATTTCTAATTTGTAACCTCCCAAATAAAGAGTTAGGGTCTATATGCTTAAAAATTATTACTAGATTAATATTTTGTGAAAAAATTATCCCTTTGTTAATAAAAGTTATGTAGGTCATCATGAAGAAACTAGAGAAAAGTTGATCTTTAATCCTAAATAGTAGGAAGAGATTGTAGAATTAAATGAGCTATCTAAGTTTCAACATTCATATAATGATTCTTTTATTATTGTACTAGTTTTTGACAAAGAATCTTTGCCTTATGTTTAGCAAGAAACCACTGTAGATTTGAAGCCTCTCCCCAAGGCTGGCAAGAATTTTAATGTAACGATGGGGAGAGCATATGAAGTTGCAATTTTACGAGTTAGCATAACCATTTCATCCTTGTGGATTTTGAGAACCCACATGATCTCTAGGTCGTTTTGGTTACCCAGGAAATGTGATTTCTCCATGTCACGTTTCCTCATGTTCTCTTATTCATTACTCATTATAATGCGAGTCTCTTCAAATCTCAATTGATGACGGTTATCCTTCTGGACCATCTCTATAAATATTGAGAGGATCATAAGTCACTTTCCAAAGTAGTTTGAAATTGTGTTTTAGAGAACGTCAATTTCTTTCTTCTCTTTTAACATTTTACTTTGCCATCGACACTTTTTCTCATTCTCATAAAATAAAGGCTCCAGAAGTAGCAACTTCTGTTGGGGAACCTACCTCTCTGATAGTTTTTGAGGATTCTCAATCAAACACCAGTCAGAATTCTCCTCTTTCAATGAACTCTATAGATGTTTCTCTGTAGAACTTCTGCCCTATTCCATCCTTAAACCTTCCTATGGAGGATCTAACTATTCTAGTCTTTTAATTTTACCTGAAATGGAGCCTAAGTATCAACGACTAGGTAGCGAATTATGACGTGGCTAGAAATAGCTACTGATGCCTGTGCAGCCTTGAGATGAAATATATGCACAAGGTCGTTCCGTTTACACCCTTACTTGCCACTTTTGTGTGTCTATAGCGGTTGTAAAGAATTTTTTAGGCTTCAAGAATTTTTTTGAAAAATTTTAGTGCTCTCGAATGATTCTACAATCATTTACAAACCTATGCTTTTTCCACTGAGATGGTGGCTCGGTTAGAATGAAGGGAAGCGGTCCATAAATCTAAATATAACATTTTTTATATAGAAAGTGAGTTTTTCGAAGTCATGAAGAGGCTCACTCGAGCTGAGCAAAAGGGAAGAACCTAACCCGATAACTGTATGAAATAAAAGTTGAATTGGAGTTTGTGAGAAGAGAGCGGGACAGGCTTGTTCTCGAGGGTCATAGTCCCGAGATGTAATCATTATCAGTAAAATTCTTTTTTTTTTCTGTTTTTCTCTCATTTTAATGCAGCTTCTTTATCTTAGCCAGTATATTTTGGGAGTATAACGCTATCCCACCTCCTTTTATTATTGTCAAGCGCACTTGGAAACTAGCAAAAAAAAAGAAACAAAAAGCAAATAATTTGCTAAATTGAGAGCAAATAATGAAAAAATGATTAATGCTATATTGATAACAAGACATTTCAATTAAGGTCTTGTTCTTTAAGGTAATTACATTTGGTTAGTCGTTTTGGCCAGCGTCAGTCACTGTTATAAGTTCTTCTTGATTCAGAATTTGTATTCTTAGAGACAACAGTTTTTTTTGCGGGTTATCCCCAACAACGGAGTTTACAATGTAGCTAACTTAAGTTTGGGCCTTGGGGTTCAAATTACAAAATTTTGATAACAGCTTGACATATGGTCCATCTCCTGGGACATCCACCATCTTCGAAGTCCAATTATAGTTATGGCTCGAGTAGTCAACTTTCAATGCAGGCTTAAGTAACCAAAGTTTCAAACATAAGGCCTATGCAGCTTTGATGCTATTTTGAAGTTTGACAAAACTTAAGCTCTTAGGGGATAGCCCCCATCTTGAGAGTTCATTCGTTATCAAGGCTTAAATAGCCAATTGGTGTCTTCGTGAACTAGATATTCGTAGTTCAAATGTGGCTTAAATGGCCTAAACGTCAAAAACTAAAATAAGGCCTTGAAAACTGTAGTTCGTGTGAGTCGGGATCCAAAATCCATATAGGTCTGGATGGCAGAAGTCTTTGTAGGCCATGATTGTCGAAATTCATATAGGCTGGGATGGCCAAAGTCTGTATAGGCTATGATGATTGAATCCATATAGCTTGGGATAATTGGAATCCATATAGGCCATGATAGACAAAGTCCATATAGACCGAGATGGTTGAAATCCATATAGGTCGAGATGGCTGAGATTTTCATTGGTTAAGCTTTTATGCACAAGAGTGCTAAGGAAAAGTAATTTTGTACGGTTCCTAATCATGGGTTCATTGCTAGCGTTCAAGCTTTTGAGGGGTCTTGATCCTACAACTCTTTAAGGCTCACGAGTTTTTCGAGAACCTCAAGTGAGGGGTTGAACGAAATTGTTTATTTTATTCTCTAAAAATCCTTGCTTAGTCTGCGACATTTTCTAGATTGTCTATCAGCTACGCCTGTAAATGTCTCTAATGTTGGCAACTTCAAATTCCTTTTGACTTGATACCAAAAGGCTATGGCCCTTCCTTAGGTTCTTCTTTGAAACCTTGGCTTTCAATGTTTTGGTGCAACCCCTACTCTTTCCATCATCGCTATGCAGTATCGAGCTTGTATCTCGAGAAGGGGTTAACT
This sequence comes from Mitragyna speciosa, assembly GCA_024721245.1. Classification (NCBI taxonomy): domain Eukaryota; kingdom Viridiplantae; phylum Streptophyta; class Magnoliopsida; order Gentianales; family Rubiaceae; genus Mitragyna; species Mitragyna speciosa. The sequence continues at coordinate 10,172,552 of CM045569.1, forward strand.
GCCTCCAGCCCTTATACTAATAGGCTTTCTATGATGATTTTAAAAGATCATGTCCTTGTGTTACACGGTTCAGTGTCTTCTCCTACATACTTGGGTGGTGACCGCACGAGTACAGGCCCTTACATACTGGTGGAGGTAACCTTGTCTAATCAAGGATTGTATCTCCTCTTTGAGGTACTGGCATTCTTTAGTCTGATGACTGATGTCTTGGTGATATTCACAGTAAAGATTAGCAATTCTTTTACTTTTTTTTCTCATCATCTTCAGGACAAGTTTCTCGTAGCCACATAGGCACATGATGGCAAGGACACAAGACCAATTGGCATTCAATGGGGGTATATTTCGAACTTGGTATAGGTGTCTAATCACGGAGCCAATAAAAAACACTTTGTCTTTTGACAGGGAGCTTAGTGGTTAATATTTGACCAAAGAACTAGAAAATTGGCACAGGAATCGATCAACCAGCTTGGCTAGGGGGTTGATACTCCCTAGCTCTAGGACCCAAAACCATTCACGACACTCTCTCACAAGAAAACTTGGAAAGTTAGCATAAGTTTGAGTCCATCGCTCAGTATGGACAGAAAGTTGAAAGAAAGGCTTAAACATGGGACTTTAGATCCCCCTGGCCATAGTAATAAGGGTTGTCAAGAAACTAGAGGCCTAAAGGAAGGGGTCATTGTTAATCTCCACCGTAAAGACTGGTTCCTTAAGAGAGTCTTGGAATAGCTACACAGATGCCTAAGCGACAAGTTAGCTGGACCAACCTCTTGATTCTTTTGAAAAGAAACCTCCATTTGAGGTCCTTTCTCAATTATATGCTCTTGGTGTCACCATTGAGGTTTATAGCTCTTATAGTACCATATGCTTAAACATGTACCTCAGGTGGGTGGTTTCTTTGTTGATACGTATATGATTCAGCTTTTTCTTTGCCTTTCCTCTTGAAATATTCCTTGCTCAGAAAGACCAATATCGGTGATCACAAATTCAACCATCCTAAAAAGAGCTCCCTCTGCCATGGGCTATTTCTCTTCTCCCTAGGAACTCCTTTTGTTTTTCCAGGAGGAAGTCTCTAGGGAGTTATGCAGAGTGATGACAGTACGCTTACAAGTGGCCTTTGAAATTTATTTTAGTGGGACGTTTGTTCCCACAGATGGCATTAATTGTAACAACTCAAACGGACCGCCCCTTTAAAATATACTGGTCTAAATTGTTCAAGTCAGCTGTACAACAAAAATAGGTGAGAAGCAATTGGGAACTGACTCCCTAATTAGCCTGCGATGTTTAAGTTAATATTTTCTTTGAGATAATTAAAAAATAAGAGCTTGGTGGGCTTATTATAGCTTAAGAAGCATACCTCTTTAAGACCCTTTCGGGAGTATTTGTGGCCAGAGAAGAGATATCTTTTGGAGTGATGCGGTCATTATGATGCCTTGGAAGTTGATACTCATAATTTGTAATTTAGGGTGGCTATAAACTTGATATCTCTAGGTGCATAGGTGTGCAGATGATACTTTTCATGTCTTGATATACCACATTAGGCTATATCAAGTGATTTTGATCTGTTTCGTTTGCAAGCTTATGACCTCAGTCATCTCCTGAGTTCGCAACATTACGTTGGACTTAGCTTGCTTAAGGACTTCCAAGGACCAAAAAGTCAAGGCAACTTGGTCAGCTCTTATCACCTGAGGTCCTTGGAGCGGTGACAAGGCTTTGGCTAAGCCGAAACTAAGGAAGGCTGAAGTCTAGAAGGATTAGTCTCTTGTCCAATTCTTGATACAACATGTCCATTGGATCTTTATTTTGGGGCATAAATAATGAATAATTCATTACAATTAGACCCATAAGGAATACAAAATTGGGCCATTCAAATCAGCCCTTGCAATGTATATAAGCCTTATGAAGAGACAATGTATACAATGTAAAAATATATGATAACTTTGCCTTTAAATTGTGTTGAAATTTTTTGTTCATTTAAGTTATGTTGTTACGATTACTTAGTATTCTCGCACTCACTGACACCTAACTCAATTCTCTCTCCTACACACAAACACACACACTTTGGCCGTCTTTGTAACATGTATATGTTTCTATTGTTTTTTTTTTAAGTATTACTGCAATTATTTTACCTTCCGCCATATACTCGCATATAATAAATTTTATTCCATACGAAAATTTGCTCATTAACAAATACATAAACACACATTTTCTCCCATACATGCACACACAGTCTCTCCAAGAACACTTTCGTTCTCTCTAACATACACAAAAACATTCTCTATTTCACATGTATAAAGAAACGCACATTGTTTTGCTTTCACACACATGTTAGGGGTGTCCACAATTCGGATTTACCAAAAAATTTGGCCGAACCATTTTATTTATTTATTTTTTACACAGATGACCGAACCATTTTAGATTAGATATTGGGTATTGGCAAATTGGTTCTCAAATATTGGGTAAAATGGTTTGAATTTGATTTTTTACTTTTTGATGAACGAATAACTGAAAAATCACCTATTAATTAAGTTTTAGTGATTAACAACCCAAATAATAGTAATAATAATAGTAATGTAGTGTATTAACTATTTAACTATTCATTTCTACTTAACAGCGTCTGGACTATAAATTCCAACATTTCGTGGTCGGTGAAAGACTTGTACTGCGCGTGGAAACCTGGAAAAATGTTTGAAACCTGTCGTTCTTCTCCTGTCGTTTGAATTGAAACCTGGAAAAAAGCTATGGCGGCAGTCGTCACCTGCGCGTGATATTGTAACGTAACTCGTACGCTGCTCTTATGACTCTTTTAAGCAAAGGGGCAAAAAAGGAGTGACGACTGACTTTTAGTGATTAATTAATTTTTTCACAAGTAAAGCATTAAAATTTGATTCTCGCTTCCACTGGAGCAATAAGCGTTGCATTATACTAAAAAGCATGGCGGCATTTTGCCCGTGTTTTTTTTTTTTTTAATAAAAACTAAGATTAGTCATTTATACTACATTATTTGTCCCAGGTTAATCAATCCATGAAGTCAAAGAATCGATTTCCAACCAAAACAAAAGAAGGAAAATACTATGGTGCGCAAAAGTTACCAAGTTTTTAAAGTAAAATGACAAGTTTTTGTTGCAATTTATTATTTTTTTTTATAAAAACTGTTTATTTTTCTGAGAATTATGATAAAGAAGACTCACAAGCTCGGTTTGAACGGTTGTTTTTTGAGTTTTTTTAGAAAATATTACTGTATCAATTTTAAAGATTTTTTCTCGATAAATGTATTTTTGAAATAAAAAGTTAGCTCGAAGATGTGTATAAAGTTTTTTAAAAAATATATTTCTAGAAAACAAATTTAAACAAATGGAGCCACTGTAAACAAAGGAAGCTATTTTTCTAATGTTAGGCGATATTCCAATTTGGCGAAGTATTCTTTAAAAAATCAATTGCTTTTGGTTGGACGAAAATGCAGCCTCCGGTGATAAGTTGGACGAAAAGATGTGATTTGCAAGAACAAGGACTCAATTGTGTGTTTAGTCGCGAAATGGAAATTTCATGAGAAAGAATCAGCCTAGCAATTTTGCATTGAATAAATTATCCTGTTGATGAGCTTAGTAGATCGATAGATTTAAAGCTTGTACGTGCATTGACAAATTACAATCGTGAAGTAGAAATATGCTTCATTGTGTTCGCACTTTGAAAGAATTGTTTCAGCCAGCATTTTTGGAAAATTATATGGTCCAGTCAACAAACGAAATTAATGATTTTTTTTTACGTGAAAATGAGAAATTTCAGTGAGATATTGCAATGAATTTGTACAAGAGGCAAGCCCATTTACACTATCTACTAATGTTTAGCTTAGCTATTTACCAAAACAGAAAGGGGGAGCCCCATTTCACAGTTAAGCTTCCAATTTTCCTTTGTTCTTGGTATATTTCTTCAACCTGCCGCTCTCATTAGTTACAATTTCATTCACTGTACAAAAAGTTGAAGATTGTACTACTTTGAAAATGGCCATATTCAAACAATTACTGAATAAAAGATGTCTGAATGCGTGGACATGGGAATATAAAACGAAATCAACTACTACATCTACATGTACAATTCTAGTATAAATAATCATATTCTTTAGGCCATCTTGAGTAACGTACACAAACAAAAAAATCATGGCTTCTTTAACCAGAGAAAAGTTCCTTTTTACCTACTTCTCGCATCATTATTTTGTCCCCGCACGACTAAAAGCTGGTGCTTCAGCATCTGCTGAAGTGGCTGCTGCTCTTTTCCAGTGGAAAACCAGTTTTACAAATCAGAATAATTCCCTACTAACTTCATGGAATCTCCTGCCTTCCAAAGACAAGAATTCTTCCTACTTTCCAAATTCCAGCTCCAGCCCTTGTACTTGGGCTGGTGTTTCATGCATTAACGGAAGTGTCAACCGGTTGAACCTCACTAATTCAAGTGTTAGTGGCACACTGTACAACTTCCCAGTTTCATTTCTCTCAAATCTTGAGTATCTTGATCTCGGCATGAATCAACTTTTTGGAAGAATAGCCCCACAAATAGGTAACCTCTCCAAGCTCATTTATCTTGATTTATCATATAATCAATTGTCACAAGAAATTCCACCAGAAATTGGCTTGTTAACAAGCCTTCAAGTTCTCCATCTAAGCGAAAATCACTTAACCGGCTCGATTCCAGGCAATTTGGGCAATTTAGTGTCTCTTACCGAACTTTATTTGAATACAAATCGTTTCAATGGCACTATTCCAGCTTCATTAGGAAATTTAGAAAACTTGGCTTATTTATCTCTTTATGACAATCTATTTTCAGGTCCCATCCCTTTAGAAATTAGGAAATCTCTCTAATCTTGTTACAATTTATCTGAGCTCTAACAATTTGATAGGTCCAATTCCACCTGCTTTTGGTAACTTGTATAAGCTAGAGACTTTGTTCCTTTTCCAAAATTATTTGTCTGGTCCCATTCCTTTTCAGCTGGGGAGGCTGAAATCACTTCAAAGTCTGAGTTTGTTTGGGAATAATCTCAGTGGCTCTATCCCAACATCACTAGGTAATCTGACAAATTTGGCCATCTTGCATCTCTATGATAACCAACTTTCTGGTACAATTCCTCAAGAGTTAGGCAACCTAAAGTTTCTTGCTGATATGGAATTGGACCAAAATCAACTTAATGGTTCCGTTCCTAAATCATTTGGTGATTTGATTAACTTGGAAATTCTGTTTCTTCGAGATAACCAACTTTCAGGCTCAATTCCAGAGGAGCTCGGAAAGTTGACAAAATTGGTTGTGCTAGAAATGGACACCAACCAATTCTCTGGCCGTCTGCCAGAACATCTATGCCAAAGTGGTTTACTTCAAAACCTCAGCTGTAGCAAACAACAGGCTCACAGGTCCAATCCCTGGAAGCTTGAAAAATTGCTCAAGCTTATTTAGAGCTCGATTTAGTGGCAACCAACTCACTGGAAACCTATCAGAAATGTTTGGCATCTATCCAAACTTGCTTTTCATTGATCTCAGCAGCAACAAATTCTATGGTGAATTGTCTCAAAACTGGATCAGGTGTGAAAACTTGACAACACTTTTAATTGCACAGAATAACATCACTGGTCAAATACCGTTAGAGTTTGGAAAAATGACTAAACTCCATGTACTTGATCTTTCTTCAAATCAACTAACTGGAGAGATTCCCGGAGAAATTGGGAAGTTAGCTTCTATGCTGAAACTATATTTAAATGACAACCACCTTCATGGTGGTATCCCTCAAGAACTGGGGTTATTGACAGAAATCCTTTATCTTGATCTGTCCTCAAACTCCTTGAATGGGCCTGTACCTGGGAATTTCGGAGATATGCAGCAATTGTTTCACTTGAACTTAAGCAACAACATGTTAAGCCAAAAGATTCCATTCCAGATGGGTATGCTAACACAACTTTCCATATTAGATTTGAGTCATAATTTCTTCACAGGAGGGATTCCATCTGAATTTAGAAATTTGCAGAGTTTGGAAACATTGAACCTCTCCCACAATAAGCTCTCAGGATTCATTCCTGAGATTCTGGGAGAAATGCCTGGTTCGTTGCGTATTGACATATCTTTCAATAATTTAGAGGGTCCTATTCCAAATGGTAGAGCCTTTGCAAATGTTACAATTGAACAGTTAAAGGGAAATAAATATTTGTGTGGAAATATTACAGAGTTACAAGCTTGTCAAAGCCATGGAAGACAAAGGAGAAAAAATAAAGTGAAGGAGAAAATACAGAAACTCATTCTCATAATAGTGTTCACTCTTTTGGGATCAGTCGTACTTCTTGTTGCATTCATTGGAACTCTAAGAATGTATGAGAGAAGAAAAAGAAGTAAAAGTGTGGAAGGTATGGATTCAAGAAATGGAGACATATTTTCCATATCCACCTATGATGGAAAAGCAGTATACAAGGAAATATTAAAAGCTACTGAAGAATTCAGTGAAAAGTTTTGCATTGGGGAAGGAGGTTTTGGAAGGGTTTACAAAGCAATGCTTCCACCTCATAACATAGTTGCCATAAAAAGACTTCATCTCCAATCTGAGTTGGTTGATCATATGGGTTTCTTGAATGAGATAAGTGTCTTGACAACAATCAAGCATCGAAACATTGTGAAACTTTATGGCTTCTGCTCAAGTGCTCAACATTCCTTTTTGGTATATGAGTACCTACAACGAGGTAGCTTGGCCAAAATTTTGAGCATCGAAGAAGAAGCTAAGCAGCTGGACTGGGAAAAGAGGGTGAATATCATTAAAGGAGTGGCTGATGCCCTATCTTACATGCATCATGATTGTTCTCCTCCAATAGTTCATCGAGACATATCTAGCAACAATGTGTTGCTTGATATTAAGTATGAGGCTCGAGTTTCAGACTTTGGTATTGCTAAGCTTCTCATGAAGGACTCATCTAATTGGAGTGCTCTTGCAGGCACATATGGATATGTTGCACCAGGTAATCATAGTTTCCCCTCTATTTCAGTAACTCATTGCAAAAGCATAGGTTATCCTAAGCTAGACTCTTTGTTTGGATTTTTTTTCCCCCGCCGGGGGTGGGGGGGGGGGGGGGTGGGTGTTTGGACTTTGTACATAACCGTTGAATTTTGTCAAAACATGGTAGATCATTCACATCGTTGTTCCATACCCTAAAACTTCCATTTGGATTCAACTGCTTTTGTTGACTATTGATTTTTCGGTTCATTTTCACCCTTAATCAACTTGACTTTCCTTGCAGAGCTCGCCTACACAATGAAAGTAACTGAAAAGTGTGATGTATATAGCTTTGGAGTCTTGACACTGGAAGTTATCAGGGGGAAGCACCCGGCTGACTTAATTGCTCATCTAATATCTTCAACACCTGAAATCATAGAACTTGAAGACTTCTTGGATCAAAGACTTGTGTACCCCAGTCAAGAAGTTGAAAACATTCTGACATCCTTCCTCAAACTAGCAAGGGCTTGTTTAGATGTTAATCCGCAATCCAGGCCTAACTATGCTCTTTATCACTAAGGTGTTAACTTTGGGTGCACCTTTTCAGCAACATCACGGTAAGTAAAGACGGCCACATTGTTTTGTGTTGGTTTGAATATTGTCTCCCTTTCAATCACTATCTCAAATCTTTTTCCTTTTTCCGGTGCGGGCAGGACATGAGATGGTGGCTCTAGCAGAAAATGCAGAGGCATGATAACATGGAAACCAAGTTCTTGGCAGACAAATAAGTCATGGGCGTGTTTAGCAATAAATCTTTTGTGAAGTCAAAAGATTTCTAAATACTGAATCAGGCGAATTTCCCCTTTTTAGCATTGTTGATTGAAAGCAATTTTAATTTTCGTTAATATAATTGTTTGCAATAACATTTGAACTCCAGAAACTCTGCAACCCTTTATGAAACAGGGGTCTTGTGTGTAATCTTTGATTTTTATCTCTCTCAGACTTAATAATGCTTAGTATCCATGTTTGAAGATTTACATAGTATATTTTCCAAATTTTTTTTTTCAAATTCTTAAAAAAAAATTTGTGACCAAATATGCAAACTGGCTTTGGCGTGGTCTATAAATACAAAGAGGCTTTAATTGGATGGGAAAAAAATATCTAAATGAAAACTTAGCATGAGAGTATTATTGCATGCGATAGCTGATAAAAATTAAACTTGAATCCATAGATTAAACAGTATAAAGAGAATGGGGATGCAATTTTAATTTGCAGATAGTTAAATGGAATAACATTTGAACTCCAGAAACTATGCAACAATTTATGGAACAAGGCTCTTGTGTGTAATCTTTGATTTTATCTCTCTCAGACTCCACAAACAGTTTTTAAACAATAGTGGTAGTGTCACGACTCGAACCTAAAGGCCATGACCGGCACGTAGCTCGAGGTGGAATAAGTCCCCCCAGGCCACGTAAGCCTTACTTTCTTCTAAATTCTATTGAAATTTTGGCAGCATCTCCTCTGTATTTAGACCTTTCTCAAAAATTTAAAAATACCTGCACAAAATTTCAGCCAACCCAAGGATTTCCAATACATTCACAATACATCATATCATCTCATTCACAAGTCATAAATCATCCATTTCAACCATAAAAGATATACCCACAAGAATTTCATATATTTATGCATAAATATCCCAAATTTCATAACTTACAACCAACGGAGCAGCTATTCCAAAAATAATATTTACAATATACCAAACTAGTCATATACCATATTGCCACAATTTCAAAGTAATAACCTTGTCCTATACCCGGATAAACAAAAATAACCGGGTAGTACCTTCCAATTTTGTGGCTATGCAATTCTCTGCTCTGATCCTACTCCTGCACTTTCTACAAAATACTGAAAAAACAATGAGGGGTGAGTTTTCACACTCAGTAAGTATAATACATATTATAAACAATTGTAAACAATTTATTTAAAATCACCACTTTTGGTATAAAATCTATATAGTCGTCACATATGACATAAAACAATCAATAAAATCACATTTTTGGTTTCATAAACAATTTTGATTATTTCTCAAAGTCACAACTATGCAGAACCTACTATCCCCCGAAAGGTAACTCTGTCCCCGAAGGGCTATCCCCCGAAGGGTATCTGTCTCTGTTCCCCGAAGGGTATACTATCCCGCGAAGGGAGGGAATCACTGCGGACATTCCCTAGCCGGCATATACTAGGTGCACCCAGACTAACAATAACCTTGTTAGTTTTAGTTAGCTCTGAATAGAGTTACTTTCAAATCATTTTCACAACTAAAATTCTTTCAATCTTATTTGACAAAAATCATTGTCACAAACAATCATTCTCTTTCTCATTCTTAAATGTTAAAACTTTAACAATATATAAAAACATACTTTGAAAAAAAAAGTCAAATGTATTATCTTATACAATCAACGTAAATCATTCACCTTTAAATGCTTTGCAAGCTCATTTAAAGTTTCATGTGCAAAATAAACTACTTTGTATGTATTTTCTCAACGTACATCCACTTAACAACATATATGTATGTCAATTTCAATTTAAACATATTGCATGCTTTAAAATACTCACAAAATGCTTTGCAAACAATATAAAATACTAGTGATTCATAATATATATTACACTTACCTCAAATTAGACTATGGACAAAAATCTCAATTCGATCACCCCCTTAGGCGGCTTCCTCTGCCAAATGCTCTCTTGAATCTATTATATAACATAACGATAAAAAATTAACAACTAAAAAGTTCATTAGAAAAAATAATAATCTAACTTTAATCTAACCCCAAGGCTTAACTCAATCATTTACCCCTCTTGCATGGCCTAAACTATGATCAAATCTCAACTTTAATTTCCCAAATCAACTATTTCCTCTTCTAATTGGTAATTAACACCCTAACAAAACTATTAACTCTAAATAATACCAAGAAATCATTTTTCCCAATTTCCTAAAATTTCCTAAACTCTAAAATTCCATCTACTTAATTTCTACTCCATGGATGCCATTATTTCCACTAAAAATATCATATACTTTATCATAACTTATTTAATAAACAAAATTTAAGCATAAAAATTTACCTTATTTAGCTAAATCCAAATTTTCCTTTTTCTTCCTTTTCTTTTTCTTCCCTCTCTCTCTCTCTCTCTCTCTCTCTCTCTCTCTCTCTCTCTCTCTCTCTTCTTCTTCTTCTTCTTCTTCTTCTTCTTCTTCTCTTGCTGGCTCGACTTCCCTCTTTCTTTCTTCTTCCCCTTCCTTCTCCTTCTTCTCTCTTTCTTTTCTTTCTTCTCTCTTTTCTTTTCTTTCTTCCTTCTCGCAGCTTCTTTCTTTTTCTCTGCAGAAGTTCTACAGTCTTCTTATGGGAAAAATCCCACCGACTGCGTTTTGCCTCTTTTTTTTTTTTAGGCCAAATGACCTTTCTACCCCTAACTAATGTTGGGTATTACAGGTAGACTCCAGTTTGATTGATAAATTATATGTAAAATCCAACAATATGTCATTTTGGGTGACAGGAATCTAATCCGACATGTGACTTTGATAGATAAAACAAACTTTGTAGAGTGGTAATTAATCCTAGAATGAGCAATTGAATTTGTTTTCAATAGTAGTTTAGTTCCGTTCTAACTAGGATGAAATGAGCAATTGAATTTTTGTAACGTAAAAATATATAATGAACATTGATCATCATATGACATTCGGAAATTTTCTTTCCTATTCTACAGTCCCATTTGCGGTAATAAATGTCTTTTGTATTCTGTTACATAATTGTCTGTTATTTATCCCTCTCGGAAAAAAAAAATTACACCTTATCACAAGTTTGCTTTTTTCCCCCCTTCTTTCTACAAGTATATAATAGGGTAAATTCCCTTTTACCCCCAATAATTAACAGTAAAGCCTTATATAATCTCTCTGGGGTTTTAAAGTTGTCACTTTACTTTCTTGTGGTTTTTAAGTAAAATAAAACCGTTATTATTATTAATTTTTTTTGTTAACAATAACCATCACTCTTTTTGACAAATGTTGGCGAATAGACAAACACACATTTAAACTATACTTTCCTTGTATATTTTAGTTTTTTAACTTTTATTTTCTTTTATTCATTGTCTTCTTTAATTACCTTGAAACCAGTACGTGCTCAGATGTAAAGAAAACAGAAATTAAAGCTTTTGATTCAATGTTAATCAGACCAAAATAAAACATAATTCGTGATGTGTGCCCGGTCAAGAACCCAACGTTAACCCTAACGCGAACCCTTGATAAACGACTCGAAGCACCGGTTGATTCAACCCCAAGGATCGTCTTGAGTATCAGGACTGCAATTTAACCCCTAATCGCACGCGAGATGGATTGAAACTAAATTAACGGTTGGAAAACTTAGACCCAAATCAATAGAATTGATAGAACCTAAGTTATAATTAATCACCCAACAAGAATATCTTGATAGGCTAAGAAAGTTCTTCACAGAGAACTTGAGAGAAAACCCTCACACTCAATATTAATAAAAAGATCTATCGTCATCATGAAAAGAAAATACAATAAATCACCTAATATAAGTGCTAAAGTACTTGAAAATAAATATGGAATGTTTAAAAATGACTAAAAACCAAAGAACTACAAAAAAACAAGCTTAAAACTCTAATTTCGTCCACTGTGCGTCGTTCTGTCCGAACCCATGGCGCGTAACCGCGGCGCGGGTTCATGCCACGGGTTCAATCAGAAACTATTTTTCTTCACGCGCAACATTCTGATCGTACCCGCAGGGCTATCCGTGCGCGGGTTCATGCCGCGGGTTCGGTCAGAACCTTCTTTCCCAACTTTTCCAGCAACTTTTGAAGCCTTCAAACCACCCTTCAAGCTTGGCAACTTAGTTCCACCTTGGCTTGACTCTACAAATATTCATGAATACCTCCTTTAGCTTGATCATTCGCCCTCAGGTTCACATCATTCTCCCTCTCTTCAAGAAGATTCGTCCTCGAATCTTGCTTTATCTTCACTCCATGAAAGGGAACTTTGTGAGAAACTTCAAGAACCTGTGAAAAAGAATTATTTTCAATAAAAGAATGTTGGTTAGTGGAATCAAGGCTTTGGCCACTCGGCTTTGCTACCATCATCTTCTTCTGTTTATCCATTTCATCACCCTTAGCCTTCCCCTTCTTGGTCTTCCTCTCATTCCACTCCGTTGCTAGTTGCACTTGGTCTTTGTGAGCCTCCTTAGGTGATAAAGGTAACAATGTGATACCTCTTCCATGCCAACCAAAAGAATACCTATTCGTGAACCCATCATACATCACTCTTCTATCATATTGCCATGGTCGCCCCAGCAATAAGTGACAGGCCTCCATTGGTGCTACATCACACAACACCTTGTCTTTGTATTTTCCAATGAGAATGAAAGCTCCACTTGCTTGGTTATCTTCAACTCGCCACTATCTCTCACCCATTACAGCTTATAAGGACGAGGATGCTTCAAGGTACGCAAACCAAGCTTCTCTACCAATACCAAACTAACCAAATTAGTGCAACTCCCCGAGTCAATAGCAACACTACACACCTTGTCATTGACGAAGCATCGAGTACGAATATAGACTCCCTTCTCACGTCACGCCCATCCCCTTTAGGTTGCTCACCTAAGGCCTTTCTCATGATCAACGCCTCTCCTGTAGCTGGTTGACACTCTTCATCACTTCCTCCTTCCAAAGGTGGCATTTCCTCATCACTAGATGTGACACTCTCCACCTCACCATTGTCACGGATAATCATGGCCCTTTTATTTGGGCAATCTGCAGCCATATGCCCATATCCCTGGCACCTATAACATTTGATATCACGAAATTTGGAAGGCGTCCCCATCTTCTCCTTAGGCTGATTTTTATGACCAGCAGCCTTCCACTTTGCTCTTCTCATCCTTCTGTAGGTCTCAGAATTTGCCTTACCTTCTCTCCCATCATATACCCTATTGTCATGCCAATTGGGTCTCCCATATGAACTCGAACCAACCTTAGACCTCCTTGATCTGAGTTGCTTCTCTACTTTCTCTGCCTTTTCTACCAAGTCTTCAATCTCTACATAATGTTGCAACTCAACGATCTCCTGAATGTCTTGATTAAGTCCAGCTATAAACCTTGCCATAGTAGCTTCACGGTCCTCCTCAATGTTAGCTCGGATCATTGCCATTTCCATTTCTTTGTAATACTCATCTACACTCTTCGATCCTTGCCTTAATGTCTGAAGCTTCCTATGAAGGTCTCTATAGTAATGGCTAGGTACGAATCTTCGCCTCATCACAGTCTTCATTTCATCCCACGTTCTAATGGACCTCTCACCATATCTCCTTCTGTTGATCACCTAGTTGATCCCACCAGATACTCGCGTAATCTGTGAACTCCACAGCTGCCAATTGAATCTTCTTCTCTTCGGAGTAGTTGTGGCAATCAAATACATGTTCAACTTTTCGTTCCCATTCAAGGTACAGCTCAGGATCACTTTTCCCTTGGAATGAAGGGATCTTCATTTTGATGCTTCCAAGGTTACCATCACGGTTGGGAATACCTCTATCATGGTCACGTCCCCCTCTTCTAGGCCTTCTATCAAACTCTTCTTCATCATTAGAATCCCTGAACTCGCTATTGGGGTTCTCCTTCTCCTACTTCTTGATCTAGCAAGTGTATGCTCCCATCTATCCATTCGTTCATGCACTGCATTCACCGCTTGCCTTATACCCTGTTGGATGCTTGCAGTTAAGGTATCTGCCAAGTCCTTAATGTCAAAGGCTCGAGATTCCCCTTCGTGAGTCATATTGTGTCACGTGTATCTGCAAGAAAATGTTAGTACTAAAAGCCTCACACACTCCCTTAGTGTTTACTCTCAATCGCTCGTGTATCACTTGCTTATGGCTTTTACTTAGCAATATGTTTACCTCTCTTGCCTTTTATCAAACACTGTACTCCTTTTTTTTTTTTATCAACAACAACCACACACAAGATTCACTAACTAGCCCAAGAAAATCCTAGACAAGTTTCGTGATTTGCTTGACCCAAAGAAACAAATCTCACAATAAGATTGAAACTTTGATGATTTTGAATTCAATGAATCAAGTAATCACCAAAATTCAACAACCCACACAACAGCACAATGAAAGACTCAATTTTTTTTTTGACGTTTTTAACAACCCAAAAATTGACAGCAACAAAGGACAAATTTTGTTGCAGAAAATTGCAGAAAAATGAAGGGACAAACGCAGAAAATTCAAGGAATAATGGAAAGACAGCAAGAACTATCCAAACAATCGACAACCCAATCAAGAGTGGCGACTAAACACAAGAGATAACAAGAAAGAACACAAGAATCACGATCAAACGAATCAAGAACAAGAAAACAAAAAGACTCAAAGGGATATATCCAATTTTCAAGAGAGATCTCAAGAAAACGGATTGGATAAAACCTGATAACAAGACCCAAGAGCTCTGATACCAATTGATGCGATGCCCGGTCAAGAACCCAACGTTAACCCTAACGCGAACCCTTGATAAATGACTCGAAGCACCGGTTGATTCAACCCCAAGGATCGTCTTGAGTATCAGGACTGCAATTTAACCCCAATCGCACGCGAGATGGATTGAAACTAAATTAACGGTTGGAAAACTTAGACCCAAATCAATATAATTGATAGAACCTAAGTTATAATTAATCACCCAACAAGAATATCTTGATAGGCTAAGAAAGTTCTTCACAGAGAACTTGAGAGAAAACCCTCACACTCAATGTTAATCAAAAAGATCTATCGTCATAATGAAAAGAAAATACAATAAATCACCTAATATAAGTGCTAAAGTACTTGAAAATAAATATGGAATGTTTAAAAATGACTAAAAACCAAAGAACTACTAAAAAAACAAGCTTAAAACATCTAATTTCGTCCACTGTGCGTCGTTCTGTCCGAACCCATGGCGCGTAACCACGGCGCGGGTTCATGCCACGGGTTCAATCAGAAACATTTTTTCTTCACGCGCAACATTCTGATCGTACCCGCAGGGCTATCCGCGATGTGGTTCATGCCACGGGTTCGGATCAGAACCTTCTTTCCCAGCTTTTCCAGCAACTTTTGAAGCCTTCAAACCACCCTTCAAGCTTGGCAACTTATTCCACCTTGGCTTGACTCTACAAATGTCATGAATACCTCCTTTAGCTTGATCATTCGCCCTCAGGTTCACATCAATTCGGCTAAGAGTGGCAAAAAAATGGAGAAGCCAAAAACATGCAAAAACTAGTTTATTTTTTGAAACGAAGGTAATCAAAATAAAAATTTCGCCCTGGATTTTAAATGTGGATAGATCAATCAAACCTCAATATAAAAATGGTTACAATTTTAAGTAACAACTTCTAAAATTCGCAATTAACTGAACTTGTGCACATATATATCCTAAATGCTAATGTTTACAAATATTATTGGCAATTAAGAACTATACGGTTATCTCATGATTAAATTAGATAAATAAAAAAACATAAAGATTGCACTTGATTTTTTTATTTTAATTTTGAATATGTATATTATAATATGTTTTTGTGTTCTAATTACCGTAACTTTCATATTCCTTAGATGTATAGAAAATAACACAATTTTTTTTAACTTATTCGCTGAGAATTTGGGTTTGTAATGTTTTTACTACTAAATACATAAAAAAAAATATTTTTTGATGAAGATTTTTATTTGTAATCTTATTGCTCGTATTAAGAAGTTTTTGTAATTGTTGTCCTAGATTTTTAAAATTGAATGCGTATTTAAGTTGTGATTTTTTTTCTATCATTTTGATAAATAAACATAACATCATACAATTTCGGTTACCTATAAGACACGATACTCTTTAGCTATGTAACTTGTTAATCAATTAATGAAAGTGAGAAATGTTAAGCAAATTAAATAAACTAATGCAACCCAATTTGATTTTTATATAGACATGGGACCGCCTAACTAGTCCATGCCAACTGCTAATCTCAGTCACCTTTGCATTTTGAGTAAATTGAAGTAAAGGAATATGGACTTTTGAGGCTATTTAGCCGTCAAAAAACGCGGCATGCCTAGGCATAAAATGGTGGGTGAAATTGATCAATTTTGGATGCTGATGAATAAAAAATATATTGAATTTACGCTCTCATCGGTCGGTTGTGCATTATGACTAATTTGAGGTGAGGCATCCTTCGGCTTCAGGTATTATTGGATATGTGTTATCCTATCAAATGGTGTAACATGAAGTGTAATATAAAGCGTAATAGAAGATCTTTTACCGCGTTATTGACTTGGTTTAGGAATTTTTGACGTAATTGCTTGCAACAATTACCAATAGCAATAGGGTTAATGTTAAACTAAACCCACAGAATATACAGCATATATCCGTTTATGATGTGAGACACAATGTGAAAACGACACTTAATTACCTCTGGTATAGTTTTGAGCACTCAAAAAAATAATTTGAGAAAAACTTTAATATATTCCGAACAATTGATGAATCGACTAAAATTACTCCGTTACAAGAGCATCTATAATGAAAATCCTGCCATAAAAGGAAAAAAGCAAAATCTTGAAAATTAAAAAAACAGATTTAAACTACCAAAAACTAAAATATTAATGGATGATGCCTTACCTGAATTTATTATGCGCAATAACCCTGAAATCTAACGAGTTAATTTATTTTAAAGAGATTTTGTCGGACCAAAATCATAGACAGCCTCGGATTCCACAAAAAAAATTTCGAAATATGTGAGTATATCCATGACACTCCATCTAATTTTTTAATGTTTCAATCTCTCTCTTTAGAAAATCCTTCCGCTCTTACAGATCCATTACTTGTGTGTGTATATATATATTCATATTTTTTAAAAAAAATTTCATAGACTTTTTCAAAAGAACCATGACAATCACCCATAAAGTATGTGAATTAAAAAAAATTATGAATTAATATACATGGCAGTTGCATAAGAGGAAACAAAGGGTTTTTGTTAATGGAGGATTGGATATTACAAGGCCATGTTTCTTTCGGATCTTGTTTACAACCACCTTTGCTCCGAAAGCAATGCTGAATTTCACGAAAAACTTGCCTTGATAGCCTAATTCGAAGTCCAAGTTCTTGGACGTGGCCCAGTAGTCCTTGATATCTTGAAGACGGAAGACAAACTCCACCACATAAGAACTTGATTGGAACAACCGTGGCCCTTCTCAAGAATTTGGACAACACACAAAAATATTAGGGCAATTCTTTTGACTATACTTATTTCGTACATGTCTCTTATTATTACGTAAATCAGGCTTATGTAAGATATCTTCCAAAGGAATAGGAAGAGAGTACACATCACTAACGTTCGCCAAGAGAATATCGCCATTGTTGAGCCTCACCATCTCCAATGGGTTAGATCTGGTGGAGTTTATAGATTCTCTGGCTGTATCTAGTCCTAGAGAAACATACTAATCAAAGGTAGAAAGCATCACTGGAAGAATCCAGTGAATCTGAAGCAAAAAATAGTAAGCAGAAGGGTAAGTCAAGTTGGGTAAATTGTACTGAGGAAGGCATGCTGACCGTGGAGCTTATGGAGGAGTCCAGCTGTAATTTCCCACCGTTATGCAGCAAAAACCAAGTGGAGGAACAGAAGCTGCAAACACAAAGGAAAACATGGGCTCAAATAGCTGGTGCAAAACCAAATTCACATGGTAGAATGGAGCTGAAATTTATCCCACATAAACAGGTGCAAGTTAAGCCGTCAATGGAGAATATGGCGGACAGTCTTGAAAATGGAAAAACACCTTGTGGGCTTCACCTTGGGATCCACCTTACCTTATACAGTTATGAAATTTTTGTTGAAAATCGGTGGAGAAAGTATGGAAATATTGAAGTAATTTCACTTAAAAATGGAGTCTTTTTATTCAGATTTGGAAATGAAGGA
Source organism: Mitragyna speciosa (assembly GCA_024721245.1). Lineage (NCBI taxonomy): Eukaryota > Viridiplantae > Streptophyta > Magnoliopsida > Gentianales > Rubiaceae > Mitragyna > Mitragyna speciosa. Next base: position 10,190,482 of record CM045569.1, read on the forward strand.
GGTAAGGAAATATACTAGATCAATTCTCTTGGCCTTTAGCCAGCAAAATGTTGTTCTTAAAACATTGGATGCACAAAGAAGATTTCGAGACACTACCAATGTGGATTAGATTGCCTCATTTGAAATTGCACTACTACACAGGGGCAAGTTTGAACAAATTGGCAAGTTATATTGGCAGCCCTTTTTCACAGATAGGCAGACTGTAAATCAAACCAAAGTGGTCTATGCCAGAATATGTGTTGAGCTCAAAGTGGGTGACAATAGACCTGATAAGATAAACTTTGTGAATGAATTTGGGTTATAAGAGTGTAAAGAGGTGGAGTATAAATGGATACCTCCTAGCTATTCCCATTGGCAAAATTTTGGAATAAACAAAGACGCCCCCGATGCCAAGTGCTGCTCAACAGTGGATACCAAAAGTGAAAAAAAGAGAGGTGGAAGATATGAAAGAGCTGGAGCTAGAGGCTGATGACATTCATAATAGAAATGAGGTTGGCATAACGGAACAAAAAGGGGAGAAGAACAAGGATGTAGAGCAGAAGCCTAAAAAAACAATGGAAAGTTCAACACAAATGACGATTTTCACAAAGGTAGAATCATAAAAAAGGTGAGAAGGAACAAAAGGAGAAGGAAACACTTGGGAGCATGGAACAATGCCTGAGGCAAGTCCAATTCAAATCACCAACTCATACAACCTCTTAACTGAAACAGAGAGTGTGGTGATGAAATCAACTGAGTTGAAGGGAGAAAAAGTGGGTCGTGTTGCTAGGAGGAAGGTTCCAAAAAACCAAAAATCCACATGAAGATTGTGTGCTGGAATATTAGGGGGTTGAATGATCTCTTAGCAAATTGGAGTAAATAAAGAAGCTAGAGAAGTAGGAAATGATATTTTTGGCATTGTTGCAAACAATGTAAGTATAGCAAAATAGAGATAGTTATGGCAAAATGCTTTCCCACTATGGAAATATATTTATGATTGTCCAAAAGACCAAGTAAATAGAATATTTTTTTTTAGGAAGGAAGATCTAGTACGGTTCCAAGTTATCCAAATCAATAGTCAAGCAATTACTTGCAATGTAATCAAGTTGCAGACAAATGTAGGGGCTATAGTAACAATTGTCTATTGTCTCAATAGATTAGAGGAGAGAGCCCAACTCTGGAATCACTTACAGCTAGTGAAGACCATGGTTGGTAATTCCCCATGGTTACTATTAGGGGATTTCAGGGAATACATTACGCAAATGAGAGACTGGGAGGGAATGCAGTTGATCAGAAGGCTATCAATGAATTGAACTAATGCCTGGATGCCTTAGATGTTGCTAAAATGATTGGAAAAGGATTCTACTATACTTGGAATAATAAAAGGGAGACTGGGATGAGAATTTGGAACAAGATAGATAGAGTGTCCATAAATGAGGAACGGAGTTCCAAGTATCCCATGACTGAAGTGAACTTCTATGAACCCAAGGTCTAGACCACTCAGTAATCCAAATTGAAGTGCAAGAAAACCTCAAGGTGGGACCCAAACCTTTCAAGTTTCACAACTTTTGGATGAAATATCATAGCTATGTGGAGACCTTAAATAGAGTATGGAGCACAAGCGTAAAAGGAAATCCAATGATACAAGTATGCTAGAGACTCAAAATGTTGAAGAAAGAACTTAAGGGGATATATAATAAGTGCTTCGGTAACATTTCGACAAGAACTGTCGCGTCCGAAAAATCGTGAGTGAAGGGTGTTAGTGGGGTCACTGACTGTCGCGTCCCGAAAAGACGGTCTGGTCTCGGTGACCCTTTCGAAAAATAAAGATTTTTGAAAAAACTGTGCGTATGTGAGAAAAATCAAATTTTAGTAAAAAGTGTATTTTAAAAAAAATGGTATTTTAAAAGAAAACAAGGCCGAGACTAAAAATGCGATAGGCTTTGGCCTAATAATTTTTGAAAAAAGGGTTTTATTTTAAAAATGGAGTCGCCACTTGGTACTGAGTTAGGGTGTATCCAAGTCACCCGAAAAAATTGTTTAAACAAAACAAAAAGTAAAATTTTTAGAAAAAATAATTTAAAACCCTTTTTCGACTCCGGTCTATGAAAAACGAGAGAAAAAGGTCGGGAGTCACATTTGAAGAAAGGGAAGGCAAAGGCTTGCGCCTAAGGCACCCTTTCAACCTAGCCGAGGCTAGTTGCGAGCTTTAATCAAAATTTCCTAAATTAACCCTAGATTCTATCGCGTTTTGGATGTATCTAAATGAATACAAATCCTAAGTCTAAATGTGAATATCGGGAGGGTCGAAATATTCCGTCGAGACTTGGTCGGAATTATCGCATTAATTGCGAAACCCGAGTCGAGACCTCGAGGTAGTCATGAGTTTATGCAAAATGTGATGCAAAAAGAAAAGAAAATAATAATGTCTAGTAAGTGAAGAAAGAAGGTAGGTATGCAACATGAGGGGTACGGGGAACTAATAACTCGTGACTAAATGTTTCTACTCGCAGAGGGGGGAACGGCATGTACGCCACCGCTTCCCGCGTGAGTAGCCGACTATTTCTAGTCAAATCACACAAATGTCCTAATTTCTAAGTGAGATGCAACCTAAATGTCATGCATTTTAAAAATATGTCAAAATAATAGTAATAATAATAATAGTAATAATAATAATAAAATCATGCCAATATGGAAAGAAAACTAAAAGTGTGTGAAATGTGAAATACACACAAGTGCACCTAACACTAAAATGTCCTAAGGTCTAGCGTTGGACTAGCCCGTTCTAAAAAATCCCACTAGCGTTGGACTAGCGGGAAAAGAATGAAGCCACAACTAGCATTGGACTAGTGTGGTGACGGAATACCATAAATCATGAATTAAACATTAAAGCATGAATTAAAAGCAAATTAAACATATAAAAACATATAAGATCACATAGGAGCACATAACACATAAGCATAATATTCTAGATGCAAAAATCCTAAGGAAAGCGGTAAAAGAAATAAACACATAAGCACGCAAAAGCAAATAAACCCTAACTATTACACCGGGGGCTTAATTTACAATTTAAAGGGGGAAAATTAAAATGCCCTATCTATTACACTTTCTATCTAGATACAAAATTTTACTAAAATATGAGAAAAATAATCTAACTATTACATTGACTAACTAAATACAAAATATTACATTTTTCGTCAAAATAATAAGATTTAAAATTAAATAACACAAAATAAATAAATACGCAAAAAGTGCATAAAATAAGAAACGCATAAAAATTGCATAAAATATCACATTAGAGCACGTTGGAGCACATAAAGAAGCAATTAAAAGGTAACGAAAATACCTTTTTGAAGACCCAGTACAAACGCTTTAAAAAATGAACACACGCATTAATGTACCACTATTTAATGAAAATAAAGCATGAGACATAATAAAAAAATACTAATAAATTGGGGAAAGAGAATGCTAATTCTATCAAATTAAAGGGCCTAAAAAAACAAAATTGCAAGTTTAAAAGACTAAAAGGGCAAAATGGAAAATTTAACTAATTAAGAGCAAAATTAGAAAGATTACACGAAGTCTAGGGGACAAAATGCAAGTCAAAGTAAATCGATGCACGCAAAATAGTAATTCGGCAATTATGGGGAAATTTGCAAGTTATGGAACTCAATTGAACGAAAGTAAAATTTAAGGGGCCATAATTACAAATATCAAGGACCTAAATGCAGAGATTGAAAAACTCTTGGAAGCATGTTATCATTTATAAAAAACCCAAGGACTCAAATGTACTTATTCCTTCTCTGCTAACAACCAGAAAAAAGAAAGTGAAATGCCTAAAGTAAAATAAAAGTTAAATTAATTCAATTCATCAAATTACCTAATTAAGTTAGAAGCTAAAGTTAAATAAAAATCAGCAAATCTATCACAATTATAAGCCAAAAACAAGATTAACAGAAATAATACACTAAAATCCCCTATTTTTAATCGGTTCTCCCTGTTTCTTTCTTTATTCTTCCGGTTTTCTTTTTCTCTCAATTTCTGCTCTCTCTATCTTCTCTTTTCTCTGTTATCTCTCTTCCTCTCCATTTCTCTCCTCTCTAAGCTCTCTGCTCTCTCTCTCTCTCTCTCTCTCTCTCTCTCTCTCTCTCAAGGCTGGTCCGCAGCTCTCTTCTTGTTCTCTGTCTCTCTAATTTTTCCCTTCTCTGTTTCTCGCCTACTCTCTCTTTGTTTTTCTCTTGCTTTTTCTAATTACCCCTCTGTTTTTTCTTTCTCCGGCGCTCCAGTCTTGCTCTCTCCTTCTTTGCCTCTCCTTCTGTGTTCTTTCATTTATTTCCTCTCTCTGATTCTTTTCTAACTTTCTTTCTTCCTATTTGCTTTGTTTCCGCTCTTTCGATCCCTTTCTCATGGGAAATCGATGATCAATTGTCCCCAAATCAATGGCTTCATCGATGAAGCTCGAATCAAGATGTTGGCAGGGACAGGTAGACGGGCATTGGGATACGATGAGAGTGGCATGTAGCAGTGGGTTGGGCACGTGTGATTTCGGTGGGGATGTCAGACAGCAAGGCCGATTGGAAGGCTATATAGGAAGGGAGGTGGTGGTGATGTTTGTGCTTGGTTTATAGGTGATCGGGGACCTTGTGGCAGGGGAGGTGAATGGCGATGCGTTGCTATTTTTGTTTGGGTTGTTTTATTTATTTTTGTGTAGGTTGAATGTGTGTGGCGGTGGTAGGAGGTTGCTTGTCGCGCCCCAAAAAATCGTGGGTGAAAGGTAAAAGTGGGGTCGTTGACTGTCGCGTCTTGAAAAGGACGGTCCGGTCTGATGACCCTTTCGAAAATAAAGGTTTTTTGAAAAATCGTGCGTGTGTGAGAAAAATCAAGTTTCAGTAAAAAAGTGTATTTTAAAAAATGACACTTTAAAAGAAAACAAAGCCGGGACTAAACGTGCGACAGGTTTGGCCAAATAATTTTTGAAAAAGGGTTTTATTTTGAAAAATGGAGTCACCACTTGGTACTGAGTTAGGGTGTACCAAGTCACCCGAAAAATTTGTTTAAACAAAAATAACAAGTAAAATTTTTAGAAAAATAATTTAAAACCCTTTTTCGACTCCGGTCTACGAAAAAACGAGAGAAAAAGGTCCGGGAGTCACAGTTGAAGAAAGGGAAGGCAAAGGCTTGCGCCTAAGGCACCCTTTCAACCTAGCCGAGGCTAATTGCAAGGTTTAATCAAAATTTCCTAAATTAACCCTAAGTTCTATCGCGTTCGGATGTATCTAAATGCATGCAAATCCTAAGTCTAAATGTGAATATCGGAAGGGTCGGCATGTTCCATCGAGGCTTGGTCGAAATTATCGCATTAATTGCGAAATCCGAATCGAGACTTCGAGGGAGTCACGAGTTTATGCAAAATGAAATGCAAAAAGAAAAGAAAATAGTAATATATAGTAAGTGGAGAAAGAAAGTGGGTATGCAACACAACGGGTACGGGGGACTAATAACTCGTGACTGAATATTTCTACTCACGGAGGGGGGAACGGCATGTACGCCACCGCTTCCCACGTGAGTAGACGACTATTTCTAGTCGGATCACACAAATGTCCTAAATTCTAAGTGAAATGCAACCTAGATGTCATGCATTTGAATATATGTTAAAAATAAGTAAATAATAATAATAATAATAATGATGATGATGATGATAAATCATGCGAAAATGGAAAGAAAACTAAAATATGTGAAGTTGGATGTAAAATGCACACGAGTGCACCTAATACTAAAATGTCCTAAGGGTCTAGCGTTGGACTAGCCCGTTCTAAGGAAAATCCCACTAGCGTTGGACTAGCGGGAAAAGAATGAAGCCACAACTAGCGTTGGACTAGTGTGGTGACGAAATACTATAAATCATGAATCAAATATTAAAACGGGAATTAAAAGTAAATTAAACATATAAAAACATATAAGATCACATAGGAGCACATATCACATAAGCATAATATTCTAGATGCAAAAATCCTAAGGAAAACGGTAAAAGAAATAAGCACATAAGCATGCAAAAGCAAATAAGACCTAACTATTATATCTGGGGGGTTTGATTTACAATTTAGGGGGGGAATTTAAAATGCACTATCTATTACATTCTCTATCTAATTACACAATTCTTACTAAAATATGAGAAAAATAACCTAACTATTACATTGACTAGCTAAATACAACATATTATATTTTTTTTTCAAAATAATAAAAATTCCAAATTAAAAAAATTAACTAATTAAATATGCAACAAGTATATAAAATAAGAAATAAACAAATAATAATAATAAAAATAATACATAAAATCACATTGGAGCATATTGGAGCACATAAAGAAAATTTAACAAGTTGTAGGGATACCTTTTCGAAGACCCGGTACAAATGCTTAAGAAAATGAACACACAAGTCAAGGTATCGCGATATAAATAAGTAAAAATGTGAAATATAAAAATATTGACAAATTGGAGTAAAATTATAAATCTTAGCAAACTAGGGGCATAAAACATAAATGCGGATAGATTAAAGGACCATATCATAAGATTTCAGCAACCATGGGGTAAAAACTAAAGTCTAATAAAATAAGGAGCTAGATCATAAAATTCAGCAATCTGAGGGGAACAAATTCAAAATCACAATAATAATTATAAACCAATTAGGATATAATAGAAAGAAAATGAGACTTAAATGGGTCAAAATGTAAATTTATACTCTTCATAATAAATAAAAAAATAAAAAAAATAATAATAATAAGTGAAAATAAAAAGACCATTTTTAGATAAAAACTGACAAAATTAACTGAAGTAATTTAATTAACTAATTAACTACACTAACTTAATTAATCAAATTAACTAAGGTTAACTAGCTAACTATTTAACTAAAGCTAACATAAATCAAATCGGAAAATTTAACTAAATTAGGTAAAACTAAAAAAAAAAAAAAACACAAAATTCCCTCACTCCCTTAATCAGTCACCTTCTTCCTCACATTCAAAAAAAAATAAAATAAAATAAAAATTCTCACACACTCTAATTTCCCAGCTTCTCTCCTTCGTTCTTACTCGATTTCTTCTCTTTGGTCTTTTTTCTTTCTCATTCTATCTCTGTTTCGCCTGATCATCCTCTGTTTCCCTCTGATTTTCCCCTTTTCTTTCTCCTTCGCTGGTCTGTCTGTCTGATTTCTCTCATCTCTCCGCCTCCCTCACTCTCTGCTTTCTTCTTTCTTTTCTTATTCATTCTCTCTCTATCTCTCCGTCAGCTCTCATATTCTCCAACTTTCCCCTAAATCGGTTTTCTTCCAGGTTCTCCAACTCTCGTCTAGTTAGCTCTTTCTATTCTCCCTTAGTTTTCTTTTCTACCGAAAGTTCCCAAATCCAAATTCCCCAATTTAAATCTCAATCACTCAAAGCCAAAGATAATGAATCTAAAAAATCAGGAGTTCTGATGACATTTACTTGCCCAGTGAAAGGAAAATCAGAGATTATAACATAAAATCAAGAATTGATACCTGTTTTGGGGGCGGAGACCTTGACTACGGCTTCTCTCAGTTTGGCTGAGGGAAAAGTTGTGAAATGGTGCCTCCAGTTGCAGTCCTTGGTGACGAGGTGGGAATGGTCTTGCTGGTAGGTTTGTTCTGGGCTCCAGTGGTTGCGAAAACTGATGGTGGCAGTGTAGATTGGTGGTGACCGAATGGGGAAGGAGACTGACCGCGGGACTGTTCGGGATTAGGGGAGGATGTTTCGTTTGTGCTTGTTTCTGTGCAAATGGAGATTCGTTGCTGGTGTTTGGGATTATCTAATTTGTTTTGTTTTTACAGGTTGAGGGAGGAAGATTTGAGTTAGTCCTGGCAAGGTTTGGGGTGGACTTTGGTTGTCGTTGTTGTTGTTGTTGTTGCATTTTCTTTGCAGGTTATGGATTTGTGGAGGTTTCGGTTGTGATTAGCTGATACAGGGGCGTCAAGTGGCAGTTATTCTGGGACTGTTTGGTTGAGCTTTTGGATGGCTTTGACTGGGAATTGGGGGAGCTGTGATGACTGGTAGAGGGATTCTAGGCTTGCGAATGTTGTATTTTTGCAGGTTGGGGACCGATTGGGACTTGGTGGTGTGATTGGGATTATTTGAACTGTCTTTGTGTTGTTTTTTTTTTTTTCTCTGCAGATTCTGGACTGGTGTTTGGTGAGGCTTTTTGATGGCTTTGACTGGCCGTGGGTGGTGGAGAATGAAGCGGTGATATGGCTACTCAGTGTGGCGGTTTGGGGCTGTTTCTGATGGGTTTGGGATTGCCATTTACAGGTGTCTGGGCAGTGGTGGCGAGGCTGTGTGATTGTGGGTGACAAATTAGTGATTAAATTTGAATCAATTGGTGATTAAATTTGAACTGATGGTGGCAGTGAAGGTGACTGTGGCGTCGTGAGATTGGGCAATTAGTGTGGGTGGCAACTCAGGGGAGGGGATTGGAGATTGATTCTGGGTTAGGCGTGTGACTGTGAGTTTGCTTGATGGTGGTTACTGATGGTAAAGTGGTGGTTTCATGCAGGTTATTGGTGGTCTTCGGTGGAGGGGGAGGAGGAAACGGTGGAACAGAAGAAGAAGGGGAGAAGGAATTTAACGGTGGCTTTGAAAAAGATGAAGAACAAAACATTACCCAGAAAATAACCCAGCAAACGATAATAGAAAGACAAGAACAATCCAAAAACAAAAGATCCAAACTCAAACTCGAAAGATTCAATGGATTTAATCTTTAAACTAATAAAATTACACATTATAAAATGAAAGAAAATGTTAATCAAAACAAACAAATTAAAAAAAATTACCTGTGAATCCTGAAGCTGAGGATGAAAATGAAATTAACAGCAGCTTATTCTGGCAGAAATGATGAACAATGGGCAGATGAACAGTGACGCGTTGATGAAGATGAACAGTAACCAGAAAAAAGAAAAACGGCGTGTTAGTGTGTTTTTGAGTGTGTCAGTGTGTGTTTTTTGATCTAGTAGGGTAAAATCAAAGTATGTTTTTAGGGTTTTCCTTTTCTTCCCCTTTTTTTCTATTTCCCTCAAGTGGGGTATTTATACTGCACAAGTCTTAACCTCCAAGAAAGGGCTAAAAGACCAAAATGCCCTTGGCTACAAAATTATAACTTTATCCTTTAAAAATTTATTCTTTCACAATAAAACCAAGAAAAATATAATAAATTCATTAACACTAATTCACTCCCAGAAAAATCAGAAACTTAGAAACATGCTTCTTAAAATCTAAAAACGAATTTTGGGACCAAAAATTGGTGAAAAATGAGTTTAGAATGTGAAATGACAATTTTGCCCTTATATAACAAAATATACAAAAAAATAAATATTAGCCTCAAAAAATTATCAAAAATTAAAAATAAGCTTAAAACATTAGAAAATGCCTTTTTGACTCAAAATTTGACAAAAAATGAATTTAAGCTGTAAAATGACGATTTTGCCCTCGGACAATGAAAATTCACAGAAAAATAGCTGTTGTCCTTAGAAAATTATCAAAAATTACAAATAAGCTTAAAATACTAGAAAATGCATTTTTGACTCAAAATTGATGAAAAATGAATTTAATTTGTAAAATGACGATTTTGCCCTTGGGCAATGAAAATTCACAGAAAAATAATAATCATCTCTGAAAAATCATGAAAATTAAGAAACATGCCTAAAGAATTACAACAATGAGTTTGAAACTAAAAATGAACTAAAATGGTATTCGCGAAGCGAAATTACCATTTTGCCCTTGTGTTAGTAAAAATACAAAAAAAATACCAATTAAATCAAGACAAATCATAAGAAATTAAAAAATTCACATAAAAGTAAAAATATGAATTTAAAACCTCCAAAAGCTGATAGAAAAAATATTTACAGACAAAATTACTATTTTACCCCCCAAATTATTGAAAAATTAAAATTTAGCAAACAAGTGCAAACATGCCCCTCCAATGTTTGAAAATAAACGGTGTGTCAAAATTTGGTGTCTACATTGCTGATGGTGATTCGTCGCTGTTAGGGTGTCTTTGTCATAGCAGGCTGCTGGTAGAGGGGAGGATTTGTGAGGGGCGTTTGTGCAGGGGAGATGTGTGAGATGGGGGCAATGGCGCAATAGTGATGATAGGGGAGGAGACGAAATGGTGGTTTAGGTGATGCTAATGTGGACTGATTGTTGCTTTTGCAGGTGATTGGTGGATTGTTGATAGATTGATTGGTGAGGATGGGGGGCTGTCTTGGTGAAATTGAACTGATGGGAGAGGGGCATTGAAGAAGTGGGTCTTGGAGCTGCTGTGCAAATGAAGAGGAGACCAGTACTTTCGGTGGTTGGGTTTGAACAAAATTGGGCTTTTGGACGGCCATTGGAGGGGGGAGGTTATAGATGACTTGGTGGTGTTGTGGTGGTTCCTGTTAACTGTAGTAATAATTTGTTAGATTGTGCGTGTATGTGATTGCGATTTTGTTTGTCTGTTATTTCTATTGGATAGAGGGACCTTGGGAGCTGTTAGTTGTGTATCGACCGGCGTTTGTGTTGTTATTTGTTTCTGCAGGATGTGAGCGAGAGGGGATGGCAGTGGAGTGAGGGGATTTGGCTTTGATTTTCTGGATAATAGATGATGGTCCTCTTGGTATGCTGGTTGTCGTGTAGCTGGGTTTGGGTTGTGGTTCTCGCTGCTGCTGATGATAGGCTTTGGGGTGACTGTTTGTGGTAGCTGTTAGGTGATTTTGAGAACCGATCGGTGATGTTCTTGTGGCTACTGTGTGGCAAGGGAAAGCTGGAGATGAGGGTTTGTGTAGATGTTGGATTGGGTATTGAGCTTGGGTTGTTGCTGGAGAGGCTTTGACTGATGGAAGAGGTGAGTGATTTGAAGCTAGTGGGAATTGCAGGTGATAGATGAGGGAGCAAGGTTGTGAGGGTGATTATTGGATTGAACGGTAGGAAACGGAGAAGCAGGTGAACCCAGAAAAAAAAAAATTACCCAGAAACAGAAAGAACAAAACTCAGAGAAAAAAAGAAAAAAAAAAGAAAATCAGAAAAACAAAAATAGGAGAAAAATTTAAAAGATTCAACTCAAGTTTCAGAAGAATAGATATAATTAATCAAATTAGCATAGGAGGATGGAAGAAAAAGGGAATCAAAATAAAAGAAAAGAACTTACTTTTTAAATCTTGAAAATGGATTGATGATGAAAGAAAGGATCCAGTTGCTGTTGACATGAACAATGAAAATAATGTTGAAGATGAACAGTAACCAAACTTGAGCTAGGCGGCTGTTGTGTGTGTTTTTGTAGTGTATAATGTGTGTGTTTGATCTTTTTGCACAAAAATCAAAGTGTTTTGGGGTTTCTCTTTTTTTCTCTTTTTTCTTTAAAAAAAATCCCAAGTAGGGTATTTATACTGCACAAGTCTTAACCTCTAAGAAATGATTAAAAGACCAAAATGCCCTTGACTACAAAAATTGTAATTTTATCCTAAAAAATTTATTCTCTCACAATAATGAAAAAAATCAAGAAAAATGTAAATAATAAATTCGTTAACACAAATACACTCTGAAAAAAGTTAGAAACTTAGAAACATGCCTAAAACCTAAAAACGAATTTTGGGACCAAAAATTGGTGAAATATGAGTTTGGAATGTGAAATGACAATTTTGCCCTTGGATGACGAAAATTCACAGAAAAATAGCCATTGACTTCAAAAAATTATCAAAAATTACATATAAGCTTAAAACACTAAAAAATGCATTTTTGACTCAAAATTTGTGAAAAATGAATTTAATTTGTAAAATGACGATTTTGCCCTTGGGCAATGAAAATTCACGAAAAAATAGTTATTGTTCTCAAAAAATTATCAAAAATTACAAATGTGCTTAAAACACTAGAAGATGCATTTTTTACTCAAAATTGGTGAAAAATGACTTTAATATGTAAAATGACGATTTTACCCTTGGGCAATAAAAATTCACGAAAAAATAGTTATTGTTCTCAAAAAATTATCAAAAATTACAAATAAGCTTAAAACACTAGAAGATGCATTTTTTACTCAAAATTGGTGAAAAATGACTTTAATTTGTAAAATGACGATTTTGCCCTTGAGCAATGAAAATTCACAGAAAAAATAGCAATCGTCTCTGAAAAAATCAAGAAAATTCATAAACATGCCTAAAGAATTAGAAAATTGAGTTTGAAAGTAAAAATGAACTAAAATGGTATTCGCGAGGCGAAATTACCATTTTGCCCTTATGTTGGTAAGAATATAAAGAATACCAATTAAATCCTGAAAAATCATAAGAAATTAACAAATTCACATAAAAGTAGAAATATGAATTTAAAACTCCCAAAAGCTGATAGAAAAATATTTACAGATAAAATTACTATTTTGCCTCCCAGATTATTGAAAAATTAAAATTTGGCACAAAAGTGCAAACATGCCCCTCCCATGTTTGAAAATAAATGGTATGTCAAAATTTAGTGTCTACAAGAACAAAGCACCAACTGGAGAAACTGCTCAATATGCAAAAGATGCTACAGGATAAACCTCAAGAACCTAAGCTGATACAAGCAAAAAAATGTCACTTAAAGGAATATGTGGAAACTGAGTAAAGCTGAAGAAGAGTTCTATAGAGAAAAATCAAGGGTGCAATGGATAACTGCAAGTGACAGGAATACTTTGTTTGAAAACACATTTGGCTAGAAATAGGATAATGGCTTTGAACAATGAGGAAAACAACAAAGTTACTAAATATGGGGAAGTAAAGGAAGTGGCCCTCAGGTACTACCAAAGCTTGTTCAGTAGAAATGAAGCAGTAAATGGGAAGAAACTGCAAATGCTTGAGCAGTTTGTACCAAAAAGGCTTTCTAAACACCAATGTGAAATGCTAACGACTCCTATAATCGCAGAGGAAATTTAGCAAGCCATTTTCAAAATGAAGGAAGGCAAAGCTCCAGATCCAGATGGATTCACAGTGGGCTTCTTCAAGAGAAATTGGCAGACTGCCAATGAGGATTTAATAGCAGTAATTAAGTATTGCTTTTGTAGAAGATACTTGTACTAACCCATCAACAACACCATCTCGACACTGATTCAAAAAATTGAAAATGCAATGAGAATGACAGACTTTAGGTTGATAGCTTGCTGTAATATACTTTACAAGTGTTTCTCAACTGTGTTGACAGATATACTTAAATTAGTCATACCAAAGCTCATCATTGATACACAAGCAATCTTTATTAAAGGGAGGAATATTATGGATAATGTTTTGCTGATGAATGAGATAGTTTGAGGGTATAAAAGGAAATGAGGAAAAGCTGGAGCAGCAATCACAATTGACATTATGAAAGCCTATAACACCATTGACTGGTGCTTTCTCTTCGAAACCATGGAACTGATGGGATTCCCTAGTTTGTTCATAAAATGGGTTAAAAAATGTGTCACTACTGCCCACTTCTCTATGAACTTTAATGGTGCTTTGGTAGGATATTTTAAGAGTGACCCAATATCTCCCTACCTCTTCCTCTTAGCTACAGAAGTATTCTTCAGGTTATTGGAATGGAAAATCAGCAATAAAGGCTTTGATTATCATCATAGATGCAATGAGTTGAAGATAACACATCTATTTTTTGCAGATGATCTTTTTATATTAACAAGAGCAACTGCAAAATCCTTTGGCCTGATCAAGGAAACTCTAATAGACCTTGGGGAAATAACTAGTTTGAATCCAAACTTGCAAAAGTGCCAATTTTTTTTGGTTGGTGTAATTGAAGTAGAAAGCAGAACCTTAAGTCATTTGGTAAATATCTCAATAGGTGACCTACCCGTGAAATACTTGGGATTGCCTCTCATTAACTCAAAACTCTAGCACAATGACTTTCAACCTATTTTTGTGAAGATACAATAGAAAATGTAAGGGTAGGTAGATAAAAGATTGAGTTATGCTAGAAAAGATTCAATTGGTAAAATCAATAATGTATGGCATTCGACTGTTTTGGTCTAGTGCTTTCATACTACCAAAAGTAGTTATCAAAAAAATTACTAGCCTAATCACAAAGTTCATCTAGGCAAGGGAGTTGAAGCAACATACTTGTACAAAAGTGAAATAGAGTGATCTATGTTTCCCTTACAATAAAGGCGGCATGAACCTCTATGACTTTGAAACTGGAACAAATGCTTGATCATGAAACATATTTGGAATATTTGCTGTAGAAAGGAGTCACTGTGGGTTAAGTGGATCCACACAATGAACTTGAAAAATTCATCATTCTGGGGCCACAAACCTCCAACAGATTGCTCATGGAGCTGGAGGAAAGTACTAAAACTACGAGAATCAGCTCAGGAATGTATACAGCAAGTACTAGGTGAGGGACATGAAACATGGTTCTGGTACGATAATTGGCATCCTTTGGGTCCTCTCTACAAAAAGTTCTCTGACAAGCTGCTAGCAAATTTGGGAATAACAAAACAAGCCAAGGTAGCAGATCTTTGCAAAAATGGTGAATGGAACTGGCCAAGAGGAAGGAAAATGACAGATGAAGTGGCGGCACTAAGAAGGGCCACACCAGACCACTTATATACAATTGAAGGTACAAAGGACCATACACTGTGGAAAGGAAGCAAAACAGGCGTTTACTCGGTGAAGACTGCCATGAAGTCCTTTATTGACACTGAGGAAAATGTGAGGTGGCACAGATTGGTTTGGGGTAAAGGCCACATACCCAGATTTTCCTTCATCAGCTGGTTAGCATGTAGGAACAGATTCACTACGAAGGATAGAATGAGAGCATGGGGGTTAAAACTTGCAAGCTTCAATTGTGTATTTTGTGACCAACAATATGAACAGCAGAACTACTTGTTCTTTGAATGTGCCTATTTCGCATGCAATTTGGAGCAAAGTATTACAATTTTGTGCTATCTTCAAGGAGATATACCGCTGGAATGTTGAGCTGGAATGGATGTGTCTCAATTGGAAATCTAATGACTTTGCTAACAAATTCTAAAGAATCATGTTCACAGCTATACAATCTACCATATATGGAGATTCAGGAATCAAAGAATATATCAAGGCAAGGCAACAACAGTAGTGGACATGAATGCAGCAATTCAGAGAACTATGCATGATGTTGTCTGGCAACTGGAAGAACCATACCGGCTAACAAAGAAGAACTGGCAATTGATGCTTGAATGGGGACTTCCTCAATTGATTTTCTCAAACTGACATCTCTATACACTTTGTAAAGCACAAGTATAGACAAGGCACATTGTAGTACAGTATCTTTTGAATCTCAGGGCGTAAATGTACACTTCCTATCCATGTTAATAAATCATCATTTTTTGCTAAAAATATATATATATATATATCTTCCATGCGAACCATGCATTTCTCAATGCATTCTAAACTTTTGTTGTAGGACTTAGATATCGGCTTCTCCAAGCCTGTAAACGCCCGACTCCATCATTAGAATCGTAGTTATCCGCGCTGCACGCGTGGCTGCCAACTAACACGGAGTAACGATATGTCATGCAGTCCACAAGCGTACTAAAGGAAATATATGTAGTCTCTAATGCAAAGGAGCTTGCTTCAAGCTTAACCATAGCTAAAGTTAATATGGTTTGCATAAATAAATTTAGTATTACTTAAGAATTTTAAAAACCAAAGAACAATGTTACGTTGGGATGAATGTGTTTATTATTCCAAATTTGTTGCAAGTTTGCTAGTGATCTTTGCACGAAATTATGCCAAAATTCTTATCGTCTTTCAAAAGGATTTACAATTTTTTAGATCGATATGCATAATATCTTTGGCTTAGAGAAGTTAGTTATACTCTTTATAAGGAATTAATTACTCAGACAAGATAAAACTCTTAGGCGAAAATAGAAATAATATTGATATTAAATCCAAGGAGCACATGGATATGTTTAATTAAGTGTTTGGAACTCATGCTAAAAAGTGTTTATAGTCAAAGTGGAACTATCGAACCAACATCTTCAACATTGAATTGGAAAAAACTTTTTACCTTCACAGTCTCAATACATTATCGCTTATTTCAGTTAGTCACAAAAGTTGAAATTAAATTTACTGAGTTTTATTTTGATTGATGGTAATACATTTATGGTTTTGACTCGTTCTTTGCTATCCAAATATTACGTGCAAATTGAATGACAAACATTTCCCACTAAATTTGATTTTTGAAGTATACTAATCTACTTATCAAAAGTAAAACATAATGATATTATCAAACATATTTTTGGTTATTGGTAATACATCTTTTACTAAATTTTACAAATGAATTTTGATTATGAAGCATGTGAGATGTAAAAATAAGAGGTGCGCTGCCAATATCGCTACCCTGAACATATTTATGACACACAATATATATTTAACTTGGTAAAGATCGAAATATATCTGTTTGCCTACCGTGTATCCAAAAAGGCCAAAAAAAGGTCCGTATTCTTTACCGGTCCAAAGATTGTACTAATGAATAGGCTACGCACGGCTTGTAATCTGTACTACACAGAACCTTTTCGAAAAAAATATATATATATATATTCTTCGAATGAATCATGAAAAAATTATTGCTTAAAAATTAAAAACAAAAGCAAAAAGGAAATGACTTATAAATCTACTTTTAACATTACAAACTCTTTTTTCAATCATATGAAATGACTAAAATACTCACGAGCTCAAACACCTCAAGCTTGTTAAGTCTAAGGAATAAAGACATTTTAGTCTTTTTATCTAATATAAAACAAAAATGAAAGAAGCGTCTGACCTAAAACAGAGTTTATGAATCATTACCAAAGCAATAATACCCAAAGAATAAGACGAACAATGACTAAAATGAAAACAACGTTTATAATTGGTACAACCGTCCATGCATAAATACTTTTGAGACCAGATATGCCTATCTACATTAAGCCTCACGACGAAATCAAACTAGAGAGGATACATGCTCTCAAAATCTAACGTTTTGTCTGCTTTAACTGTAACCAACTTTTAGGAAAATCAATCATAAACCGTTGCCGGGAGGATTATGTTGATGTGATGGTGGTGATCTGATGGGAAGTTGGTATGTTGTTAAACTTGGATCGTTGGCACTATTGCCACTAAAAACATCTGCAGAAATCAGAGTAAACGATATGTAAAGGATGAAAATCACAAGACAAATTATTCAAGGAAATTGTAGAATTTGAAACTTACTTTTTTGGGTTATTGCCTCAGATAATTTTTCGGATGTTGCATGTAGGTTGGATGACGTTAAAAGCAAGAAGAGAAAGAAAAGTGTGTTGAGAGCGTAGCCATCCATGGTATGGAATAGATTATCTAGAAAGCCACCTTGACTCAGTGCAACTATTCTTTGCGTATTGAGGTTGAGAGGTGCAAATGTTGAATATATTTATAATCATCTCTCCAAGGTCATGGTGTTAGTGATTTGTAGACATAGGCTAGTCAACACGGCAATTTACTTTGAACTGAAGTTTGTAAGTAACAGAAGAATTTTTAACAAAAGTTGTAACTTTTCCTATTCTGCGTTACCTTCATTCTAAAAGCCTGTAAAGTAATGCATAATAAAGAATTATGAGTGCTCATGATTGAATTGTATTTTGTTTGGACTTGGATAAAAAATAATAATAAAAAAAAACAGTTCACGGCTGCATACACGCACTATTGTTTGCCGATTAATGGTTGTAAAATTGCACGTAAGTTATTGCAATATATTATTGAAATCGTCAATAGGCCCACATCTAAGCTGTTTTCAATTATGATGTGGGAATTGTGCCTTCGTCTTTGTGCATAAAACCTATCCTGCCGTGAGGAAGTAGTTTTATTATTTACTTGGTTTAGCTGTAATAGTATGGCGTGCTGGTTAGAAACTTCTAAAAGGAAACCTATTAACAGTGAGAAAACATCAGAAAATCCCGTAGGGACTTCGGTTTTGATTATATTCTTCTTTTAGTGCTTAAAATTGATGCCTCGGTTTTTGGCTGCTTTTTGCATTCTTTTCTGCATGAAGTTTTGCAGAGTTTGGAAGATCTATTTATTTATCTATTTTTGTTTGTATTGATTATTCAATGCATGTCTTGGTTTTGGTTTAGTTTGTTTATTATGGTTTTAATAGACAATAGAAGACATGATATTAAAAGGATCGAGGCAATTTATGTGATTATAGAGATTAGTTTTTTGGATTATAATTTAGCTATGTAATAATAATGTTGAAAAGCCTAAATTATAATTTTAATCTCATAAAGGTATATAAAGCCTTAATAAAGATAATTTCAAGTAATAAACACGAAATTTTGTTTTATGTGACAGCAGAGATAGTTATATATTAATATCTCATAGAGTTTAATTTTTATGCATTTAATATTTTTTTTTATTGTCACTCTCATAAAGTTAGATCATAATACCTTAGCTTATTTATTTTGTAAGATTATTAAGAGATATTTTGCATATCTCGTACAAATATGTTACATAAGGATGAAGAAGGCACTAAGGTGGATGAAAAGAGGTATAGATGTATGATTTGTAGTTTGCTCTACCTAACTGCTAGTAGACCTGATATTATATTTACCATTGCCTATGTTCTAGGTTTCAATCTAGTCCTAAGAGTCTCACTCGATGGCCGTTAAGTGTATTTTAAGGTATCTAAGAGGCACATTAAAATATGGTCCATGGTATCCTAGATCCCATGATTTCAACCTTTGTAAGTTATTCCGATGCCGACTTTGCCGGATGTAGAGTAGATAGAAATTGTACTAATGGAACTTGTCATCTTTTAGGAAAGTGCTTAGTATCTTAGTTTAGTGAGAAATAAGGATCTATATCATTGTTTATGGTGGAAGCCGAGTATATAGCTGCGTGTGCATGTTATGCACAATTGTTATGGATGAAACACTCTCTTTTAGATTTTGGTTTGTCTTTCTATAGTGTGCCTCTTAAGTGTGAATAATGCTAGTGCCATCAACTTGACCAAAATCCCGTTCAAAACTCTAGAACCAAATATATAGATGTCAAGCACTATTTCATTAGATATTTAGGTTCAAAAGAGTGAGATTAATGTTGAATATGCATGAACTAGTGATCAGTTAGCTGACATTTTCACAAAAGCCTTACCCCTTGAACGTTTTGAATTTCTGAGATCAAAATTGGGCATTCTGTGTCTTGATTGGGCAGCTTAAGCAATGGTTAGGATGGCCAATTGTAAGTCTTTCATATTCTAGAAATTCATCCCTTTGGATGATCAAAAGAAACTTTCGAACATCCTAAATATTTTTTGTTTTTTAAAAAAATTAATTCTGCAAATGACCGAAATGAAGTTTTGGGCGACCAAAGAACTCTTCAAAATGTGGGAATGAATGACCAGTTCAACCACCTTTCTTGCATGCGGGCGGCCAAATGATTCATATTCTCAAACCTTAGCCTCGTTCCGGCCGCATGGTTGAAATCCAATAGTGTCATTCAACTGCCAAATATCCATTTTTCAAGTGTAAAATAAACTGGAACTTCATTTTTAAAAATATCTTTCCTCTCATTGCTTTAAACCAAAAATTCTACTCAAACGATCGTCCAATTCGACTAGGTAAGTTTGATTTTCTGCCTAAAAACATCTTACCCATTTGTTATTAGTCTGTTTTTCTAAATTGTTTCTTAAAAATTTTCTGTTAACTTGCAAAATCTGGGGGTTTTACTGCCAAAATTTTTTCTTTCATTCTCGTGTTTTTGGGTGCACTTTGACCTTAATTTTTCTTTGTGATTGTTAGATTGTTTTGCTCTGAAACCTACATAAACAATCACATGAGCAGACACATGAGCAACCACATGAGTCACAGTGAACAAGTCACTACTTGAGCTAGAGGTGGCTATGACTAGAGTGGAGAGCATTGATTATGAGGTAGTTCATACTATTCCGAGGATACCATTTCAGTCGAGCATCCATTCATTCCCACCATTTAGCTCGAGGGAACATCTCGAGAGTTAGCTATTGGACCATGCAAGCATAGGAAGCTATAGGTTTTAGTCTATCTTCTAGTAGCCAATTAGCTGGCTTAGTGAAGTTAGTAGTATTTGGTTGTTTTAGGAAGCTATACAAGTTGTGAAGACATTTTACTTTTCATTTGTGTTTATGATATATATTATTATTTTTGCTTTTATTTAAAATTATGGTTTGAAAATATGATAACTAGTTGATTGTTATCTTGATTGTTAGCCAATTGATTGTCACCTTCGTATTGTTGATATGAAGCATCATCTGAGGAGAGTTCCGTAATTATGATGGTGCCAAAAGGGGAAATAAAAGCGTATTGTTTGATAAAATGGTGTAGTTTAGATTTGCATAAGTAATATTGCGCACTTTGACTTGTTTTTACATCATGGTTTTGTCATCATCCAAAAGGGAAGAATGTAATCCTAATTTTGATGATAACAAACCATAATGCTACTAATTATCTTTTAAAAATATTGTGTAGCATTAAACAAGATTCAAGCGTCATCAAAGTGGATTTATTCATGTTGGAAGATTAATTCAAAAAGATAGTACGGACAAGCCACATGACATTATTCCAAAGCTTTAGCTGTTTGAAGATCGTTCGATCAGCACTTCGGACGTCTATTTAGTCATTGGATAGCTTTCCAAAATAGTTCAAATGTTCAAAATCCTTCAGATGTCTATTTGGCCAGTGCTTCGCCCATTCGATGGCATTCCAAAATGACTAGAAGCATTCGGATGCTTGGTCGACCACTCTCTCAGTCGGAGGTCATTCTAGAATTGAATCAAATGTGCATCCTCTTCGGACGATGGTTCAGACACTAATTTGACTGTCCAAAACAATTCCAGAATGCTCAAGAATATTTTGGCCAATCGTTCGGACGATGGACCTCCGCTTTGGCCGTCCAAAAGAATCAAATGCAGTTCAATTTTCAAAAAATTCAGACGATGGTTCAGCCAGCACCCTTGACATTAAGCCTGATCGAATGGCCCAATAGCTAGTTTTTCTACCATTAAATGCTTGACCATTGGAGGTTTGTTGAAGATATTTTTTGGTGAACTATAAAAGCAATAAAATCCGAAATTTATTGCAAACTGTTGTATTAAGTATAGTTGAGCATTCAGTAGCAATCTTGAGCATGAAAAAGCTTTTTTCTTTGTGTGGTTAGCTAAAGTGTGAATCCTTCATTGTGAGAGTGATCACTTCAATTTTAGTTTAAAAAGGTTAGCTTGTAAGTTGTAAAATCTCTTAGCCCAATTAGCGAAGTGTCTAGGGTGAGTAAAAAGTGAGCCAATCACTAATAAGTTGGATGTGTAAAATCTACAAGTGTATTGTAACTTCAAATTTAGGATGAAACTTGAAAATTTTATTGTTTGATCAATATATCTTTTTCCTTATTCATTTCTTATTTTGTTGTTTGTTCCCTCATTATTTATTGCACTAAACTTGAGTACTCACTTAGACAACTTGGTAAATTTATTTTTGAAAATTTTCATAACCAATTTAATTTCTATACGAACCTAATTGATCCCCTTCCCCCTCTTGGGTTGCTTAGAGACCAACAAGATTGTATTTTTTGAACAATAACACCATAGCACTAGTTAGATGTAATGCATGTGGCATAAAATGGTAAACAGGAATATAAAAAATGGTTTTAAAATGTATTTTGAGAACATTTCAAAATAGCGTTCTCAAAAAATTATTACCCTACACAAATCTATTATTGGGGACATTCTAAATTAATAAGCACAATAAGATTAGAAGGACGAAAGAAGGACTAGATAACTATATGATAAAAGCAATTGTTTCTAATCTTTAAGTTACTACCTAATATTAATTTTATATGCATTCTCAGTATAGAAATGCTTTACACAAGTATGTCTAAATTTTCTCAACATGTACAATATGTGACTCTAATTATTCTTCTATGTCAAGCATCTAAAGTCTAAATCATTATTTAAATAATTTTTTTCAATTTGTGTATATAAATTTATCCTAATACATAATGTTGTTTCTTAGGTAATAAGAAACATTAAATTGAAAAGTCTAAAAAAAACATTAAATTGAAAAAACAACTAAATGACTTGGCTTGTGTAGAAGGCTAACATGGGCCTGGCCTCCTAGACACATCGGCCTTAATGTCAAGTTCGAGAAGTCATGGATAACTCATAGCCAGACTTATAACTACTGAGCTTCTAATGTGACTGCCAAAGCTCTAAATCTAAGGTGTACTGATTGTGACAATATGACAGGTGACTTCTGACACAAGCCAAGCCTACTTCTAACACCTGTTGAGTTCTGATAACTAGGCTGTCATCCTACATCCCTTGTCTTGCAATATCGTCCCTTGTCTTGGATGGATCATACAGATTTTAGCTATGAGAATCTACAATTGTAATGGCCAACATGGGATTATAGTTAAAGTTTTCAACAATTCAATCCATCGTACATTTTTGCCTAACAAATAGCCCAAGTTCTAGTCCTGTTACATCTCTTGCAGATATTGCTAAATCTTTAGCTACTAGTACTTTACAATTTCAACAAGAAAGATACAAAAGCATAATTCAAAGCTTTGTGAATTGAGCAGGTCAAATGGCAATTGCAATCAGTCATTTGGTGTAGTAGAGTCTTGAACAATTATCTTTTCAAATGATTGTGACTCTAAAGGAATATATAAGTACTATTAATATGGGAATTGTTGAGATTGTGGAGAAGTCAAAAGAAATATCCCTTGCACCGTTGAATAAAGAAAAGAAGGAATCTGTCTAAGCGAATGAGTATCTGATGAGGATATTCTCAACAATTCTAAGGTGCATAAATTGCAAGAAATTTTTTGAAATTGAAGAGAAAGAGACACTAGAAGCTATCGTTAGTGAGCATCTTGCGAAAACTACAAAAAAGTTGATCTTTAATCCTAAATAGAAGGAAGTGATTGTAGAATTAAATGATCTATCTAAGTTTCAACATTTATATATGATTCTTTTATTATTGCACTAGTTTTTGACAAAGAATCTTTGCCTTATGTTTTGCAAGAAACTACTGTAGATTTAAAGCCTCTCCCCAAGGCTAGCAAGAATTTTGATGTAACAATGGATAGATGGAAAGAGCATAGGAAGTTGCAAATTCAGGAGTTAGTGTAAGCATTTGATCCTTGTGGATCTTAAGAATCCACATGATCTCTAGGTTGTTTTGGTTTCCCAGGAAACGAAATTTCTCCATGTCACAATTCCTCATGTTCTTTATTCATTACTCATCATAATGCGAGTCTTTTCAAATCTCAACTAATGACAGTTAACCTTCGGGACCATCTGTATAAATCTTGAGAGGATCATAAGTCACTTTTAAAAGCAATTTGAAATTGTGTTTTAGAGAATGTCTTTCTTTCTTCTCTTTTAACATTTTGTTTTACCAATGAAATGTCTTCTCATTCTCACTAAAGAAAGGCTCCTAAAGTAGCAACTTCTGAAGGAGAACCTACCTCTTGGATAGTTTTTGGGGGTTCTCAATCAAACGCCAATTAGAATTCTCCTTTTTCAATGAACCGTATAGATGTTTCTCTGTGGAACTTCTTGCCCTATTCCATTCTTAAACTTTTCTACTGAGGATCTGACTATTCTAGCCTTTCAGTTTTACCCGAAATGAAGCCTAGGTATCAATGACCAAGTAGCAAATTATGTTGTGGCTAGAAAATGGCTACTGAAGTCTATGCTACCTTGAGACCCTGGGGGTTTCCATCTGCACCCTTTGCTGCCACTTTAAGAATTTTTTTGAAAAATTTGGGTGCTCTCGAATAATTCTACAATCTTTTATAGGCCTATGTTTTTTCGTTTGAAATGGTGGCTTGGTTGGAGCAGAGGGATGTAGCCCAGAAATCTGAATATAAAATTTTTAAAATAGAAAGTAAGTTTTTCAAAGTCAAGAAGAGGCTCACTTCGAGCTAAGTAGGAGAGGAAGGATCCTAACTCAATAACTGTATGAAATAGAAGCTGAAGTTGGAGTTTGTGAAAGGAGAATGGACCGGCTCGTTCTCGAAGGGTAGTAGTCCGGATATGTAATTCAAAAGGCCTTCGTCTTTCTTTTTTTTTTTTGTGGAAGAAAAATTTAATCAATAAAATTCCATTTTCTTCTATATTTCTCTCAATTAATACGGTTTCTTTATCTTAGCTAATATATTTCGGAGAGTATAAGGCTATCCCGCCCCCTTTTACTTTTGTCAAGCGCACTTGGAAACTTGCAAAAATAAAAAGAAACAAAAATTAAATAATTTGCTAAATTGAGAGCAAATAATGATAAAAAATGATTAATATTATATTGATAACAAGACGTTTCAATTAAGGTCTTGTTCCTTAAAGGCAATTACATTGAGTTAGGCCGTTTTGGCTAGGCGTCAGTCATTATGATCAACTTCTTCTAGATTCTTAACTTGTATTCTCAGAGACAACTAGGCTTTTTTTGGGGTTATCTACATTATCGGAGTTTACAATATCGCTAACTTAAGTTCGGGCCTTGGGGTTCAAAACACAAAATTTTGATAAGAGCTCGGCATATGCCCCATCTCCTTGGGGCATCCCCATCTTCAAAATTCAATTATAGTTATGGCTCGAATGGTGGACTTTCAATGCAGGCTTAAGTAACCAAAGTTTCACATAGGCCTGTGTGGCTTTGATGCTATTTTTGAAGTTTGAAAAACCCAAGCTCTTAGGGGGTGGCTCCCCATCCTAGGAGTTCATTCATTGTCAAGACTTAAATAGCCAATTGGTGTTTTCATGGACTAGGTATCCGTAATTCAAATGTGGCCTAGATGGTCTAAATGTCAAAAACTTAAATAAGGCCTTGAAAACTGTAGTCCCTGTAAGTCGAGATAAAAAATCCATATAGATTAGGATGGCAGAAGTCTATGTAGGCAATGACGGCCGGAATCCATATAAGCCGGGATGGCCAAAGTCCATATAGGCCATGATGATTGAATCTATATAGACTGGGATAGCTAAAATCCATATCGGCCATGGTGGACGAAGTCCATGTAGACCAAGATGGCCAAAATCCATATAGGCCGAAATGGCCGAGGTCTTTATTGGTTAAACTTTTACGCACAAGAGTGCTAAGGAAAAGTAATTTTGTGTGGTTCCTAATCGTGGGTTTGTCACTACCACGACTCTTTGAGGCTCGCGAGTTTCTTGAGGACCTCATGTTAGGGGTTAAATGAAATTGTTTATTTTAATTCTCTGAAAATCCTTGCTTAGTTCGGGACACTTTTTAGGTCGTCTATCAGCTACACATGCAAATGTGTCTAATGTTGCCAACTTCAAATTCCTTTTGACATGATACAATTATGGCACTTCCTTGGCTTCTTTTTTGAAACACTAGCTTTCATTGTCTAAGCATAAACCCCACTCCTTCCATCGTCGCTATGTAGTACCAAGCTTGAATCTCAAGAAGGGGTTAAGTGCCTCCAGCCCTTATACTAATGAGCTTTCTATGATGATTTCGAAAGATCCTATCCTTGTGCTGTGCGGTTCAGTGTCTCCTCCTGTATATTTGGGTAGTGACTGGGCGAGTACTAGCCCTATACGTACTAATGGAGGTAACCTTGTCTAATCAAGGATTGTATCTCCTCTTTGAGGTACTGCATTCTTTAGTCTAATGACTAATGTCTTGATGATATTCACAGTAATGACTAGCAATTCTTTTACTTCTTTTACCCATCATCTTCAGGCCAAGTTTCTCAAAGCCTCGTAGGTGCATGATGGCAAGGACACTAGATCGATTAGCATTCAATAAGGTATACTCTTAACTCGGTATAGGTATTTGATCACAAAGCCGATCAAAAACACTTCGTTTATTAATAGGGAGCTTAGTGGAAGTGTTGGTATTTGACTGACCAAAGAACTAGAAAATTGGTGAAGGAACCGATCAACCAGCTTAGCTAGGGAGTTGATAGTCCCTTAGCTCTAGGGTCCCAAAACCATTCACGGCACTCTCTCACAGGATAACTTGGAAAGTGCAGCACAAGTTCGAGTCCATCGCTCGATATAGATAAAAAGCTGAAAGGAAGGTTTGAACATGTGCCTTTGGGTCCCCCAGGTCATAATAATAAGAGACATCAAGAAACTAGAGGTCTAGAGAAAAGGGGTCATTGTGAATCTGTACTGTAAATATTGGTTCCTTAAGAGAGTCTTGGAGATAGCTGCACCGATGCCTAAGCGATAAGTCAGCTGGACCAACCTCCTGATTCTTTTGAAAAGAAACCTCAATTTGAGGTCCTTCCTCAATTATTTGCTCTTGGTGTCACCATTAAGGTTTGTAGCTCTTATAGTACCCTGCATCATATGCTCAGACGTGTACCTCAGGTGGGTGGTTTCTTTGTTGATACATATATGATTCAAGCTTTTTCTTTGCCTTTCCTCTTGAAATATTTCCTTACTTGCTCAAAAAGACCAATATTGGTGATCACAAATTCAGCCAGTCCTAAAAAAAGCTCCCTTCGCCATGGGTTGTTTCTCTTCTCCCTGGGAACTCCATTCATTTTTCTAGGAGGATGCCTCTAGGGAGTCATGCAAAGTGATGATGGTACGCTTGCAAGTGGCCATTGAAAAGTATTTTAGCGGGACGTTCATTACCACAGATGGCACAAACTGTAACAACTCAAACTCACCGCCCCTTGAAAATATATTGGTCTAAATTGGCCAAGTCACCTAGTACAACAAAAAAAGGTGAGAAGCACTTGGGAACTGACTCCCTAATTAGCCTTCGATGTTTAAGTTAATATTTGCTTTGAGATATATAATTAAAAAATAAGATCTCCGTGGGCTTATTGTAGCTCAAGAAGCATACCTCTTTAAAATCCTCTAGGGGATATTTGTAGTCGAAGGAGAGATATCGTTTGGAATGATGCAATCATTATGATGCTTGATACTCATAGTCTGTAATTTAGGGTGACTACAGACTTGATATGTCTAGCTACATAAGCATGCAGAAGATACTTTTCATGTCTTAATATACCACATCAAGCTATATCATGTGATTCTAATCCGCTTCGTTTGCAAGCTTACGACCTCAGTCATCTCTTGAGTTCGTAGCATTACGTTGGACTTAGCTTGCTTATGGTCTTCTAAGGACCAAAAAGTCAGGGCAACTTGGTCAGCTTTTTTCACCCGAGGTCCTTCGAACAGTGATAAGGCTTTGACTAAGTTGAAACTAAGGAAGGCCAAAGTCTAGAAGGATTTGTCTCCTGTCCACTTCTTGATACAACATGTTCATTGGATCTTTATTTTGGGGCATAAATAATAAATAATCCGTTACAATTGGACCATAAGGAGTGCAAAATTGGGCTATTCAAATCAGCCCTCACAATGTATATATGCCTTATGAATACAATGTACAATTTAAATATAATAACTTTGCCTTTAAATTGTGTTGAACTTTTTTGTTCATTTAAGTTATGTTATTACGGTTACTCAAGTATTCTCTGCACTCACTCACACGTAACTGCAATTCTCTCTCTTACATCACACACACTTTGGCCATCTTCGTAACATGTATATGTTTTTGTTGTTTTTTCTTTTTTTAGTATTACTGTCCATTATTACCTTCCGCCATATACTTGCATATAATATATTTTATTCCTTACAAACATTTACTCATGAACAAGTACATAAACACACATTTTCTCTCATACATGCACACAGAGTCTCTCCAAGAACACTTTCATTCTCTCTAACATACACAAAAACATTCTCTATTTCACAGTGTATAAAGAAACACACACTGTTTTTTGTCTCTCACACACACATATTAGGGGTGTCCACAATTTGGATTAACCAAAAAATTTGACGAAACCATTTTAGATTGGATATTGGGTACTAGCTAATTGGTTCTCAAATATTGGGTAAAATGGTTTGAATTTGATTTTTTTACTTTTTAATGAACGAATAACTGAAAAACCACCTGTTAATTAAGTTTTAGTGATTAACAACCCAAATAATGGTAATAATAACAGTAATGTAATGTATTGACCATTTAACTATTCATTTCTAGTTTTCTTTCCCATGTCATTGCTGGTACCTCATGTTTGCTATGTAGAAATAGTGTGGAATGGAAAGACTTTTTCAACTCGTCAATTCTATTCTCATGTTTGATATAACATTTGAAGTTGAAAAGGCCTTTCCCACAAGAACGTCCATTGCAACTTTTTTCTGAAATCTCATTCCTCAACAAAATCTAGGAACAGACCACTCTGACTTCATCTTGGAAAGGCCTAAAAAATAGGAGTCAATTTTATCCCTACACATGTTGTTTTTGCTAATTCTTTTTAACCCAAATTACATTCACTAATTTTTTATTTTTAAAATTTTAAAAAATATTTTAGGCCTTTTTATAATTTTAATTAATATTTTTTATGATTTTTAAATCACAATCAGTTTAATATGTGTTTAGAATTTTTTACTTTTTGCTATAAAAATGTTTAAAATATTATTTTAACTTTTATGTAAATGTGTAAAAACTAAACTTCCTATTTTTCATTATTAATTTTTTCACATTCTTAATTATAATGCCAATAATTATTAAAATTTTAAATTAATTGAAGAGTATAATTAATTTAATTTTAACAAGAATATTAAGAATTTTATAATTAAAAATATTAAAGTCTTTTGTAGGCTTAAAATCACAAACAAACAAAATAAAAATATGATATATTTCAGCACAAGAATTAAGGGCAATTAAGTCAAATTAATATATATTTTATTTCATTTCTAACACCTAAATATGATTATACCTAACTATTGAAAAAGGAAAAGGCATTACATTCTTACTTGGGTTACCAAACAATTGAGTGAAAAATTTTTCCAGTCCATTCAGGGTAGAAAGGAATTTAGGGTGGAAAAGGCTTTTCTATTCTCGAATAAACTTAATTGAATCACACACCTCATAAACAAATCAACAAAAAATTCTCAAATATTGAGAAAAAAACTTAGCATACAAAAACAAATTGTGGAACTCAACTGTTGTTCTTTTCACCAAATTGTTGTAGTTGTTATTATCCATTATAAATTAAATTTATAATCCTCATTCTAAAGAGTAGAATTTGGTCATTTTAGAATTAGTCAAAAAAATCTATTGCCTTTGACAACGGTTTCTAAATCAGATGTCAAATCCCTTAAGAATGAACTAGAGAACCCAAAAAAAAAACAAAAAACAAAAAACACTAACAAGGGTCTTATTTTAAACGATAAAAGGAAATTCTAAGGTATATTTGGAGCCACACTTTAAATTATGTTTGACAAAAAGTCTGACAATCATGCCCCAATCTAAATTTGAGAGTCTCATCCCAATTGTGTGAAGCAAAATACATTATAATGAGAATTAATGATTAAAAAAAGACAAAAGAAAATTCTAAGAAGATAAGGGACAAACTTGGAATTAAAGTAATTGAAACTTAATTCAGAATTAAAGCACTTGTTGCTCGCGTTTAAACTACTTTAGAAGTGATGGAAGGGTCTACAAGGCGACCAAGGTCTAGACTATAAATTCCAACATTTCGTGGTCGGTGAAAGACTCGGACTGCGCGTGGAAACCTGGAAAAAAGTTTGAAACCTGTCGTTCTTCTCCTGTCGTTTGAATTGAAACCTGGAAAAAGCTATGGCGGCAGTCGTCACTGCGCATGATCTTGTAATGTAAGTCGTGCGCTATTCTTATGACTCTTTTAAGCGAAGAGAAAAAAAAAAAAAAGAAAAAAAAAGAGGAGTGACGACTGACTTTAGTGATTAAATTAATTTTTTTCACAAGTAAAGCACTAAAATTTGATTCTCGTTTCTAATGTAGTAATAAGCGTTACATTATACTAAAAGCATGGCTGCATTTTGCCCCATGTTTTTTTATAAAAATTGAGACTAGTCGTTCATACTCCATTATTTGTCCCAGGTTAGTCTGTCCATGAAGTCAAAGAATCGATTTCCAATCAAAACAAAAAAAGGAAAATACTATGGTGTGCAAAAGTTACCAAATTTTTAAAGAAAAATGAGAAGTTTTGTTGCAATTTATTAGTTTTTTTATAAAAACGGTTTATTTTTCTGAGAATTGTGATAAAGAAGAGTTACTGGCTTGGTCTGGATGGTTATTTTTTTAGGTATTTTTTAGAAAATATTACTGTAGCAGATTTAAAAATTATTCTCGATAAATGTGTTTTGAAAGACATACTTCTAAAAAAAAATTAAACAAATGGAGCACTGTCAACAAAAGAAGTTACTTTTCTAATTTTAGGTGATATTCCAATTTGGCGAGGTAGTCTTTAAAAAATCAATTGCTTTTGGTTGGACGAAAATGGAGCCTCCGGTGATACGTTGGACGAAAAAGATATGATTTGCAAGAATAAGGACTCAATTGTGTATTTAGTAACGAAATGGAAATTTCATGAGAAAGAATCAGCCTTGCAATTTTGCATTGAATAAATTATCCTGTTGATGAGCTTAGTAAATCGAGAAATTTAAAGCTTGCACATGAATTGACAAATTAGAATCGTGAAATAGAAATATGCTTCATTGTGTTTGCACTTTGAAAGAATCGAAAGTTACTGAAAGTGTGATGTATATAGCTTTGGAGTCTTGACACTGGAAGTTATCAAGGGGAAGCACCCCACTGACTTAATTGCTCATCTAATATCTTCAACACCTGAAATCATAGAACTTGAAGACTTCTTGGATCAAAGACTTGTGTACCCCAATCAAGAACATGGTGTAGTGATTTGTACATTTTTACAAACATCTTTCTAAGATCATGGTCCTGATGATCAGATACT
Organism: Mitragyna speciosa; assembly: GCA_024721245.1. Classification (NCBI taxonomy): domain Eukaryota; kingdom Viridiplantae; phylum Streptophyta; class Magnoliopsida; order Gentianales; family Rubiaceae; genus Mitragyna; species Mitragyna speciosa. Next base: position 10,221,265 of record CM045569.1, read on the forward strand.
TGTTCAACCAGAAGTTCTACTCAAAAGGAGAGTTGTATTAAGGAATCAACAACTAATTTCTCAGGTACTGATTCGATGGCTTAACCTCAGCCCTTAAGAAACTACCTGGGAAGGCATGGCTTTCATCAAAACACAATCTGTAGGATTTCCGACATGAGGATAATCTTGTTTTGATGTAGTGGGGTTGGGGGGATAATTGTCGTGAAGGTTGTGACTAAAGTTGAGCTAGAAGCATTGTTGCTTAGCTCGAAGTATGACATGAAAGGAAGCACTGTTGCAAGTTTGCTGGTGATGCTTTCTTATCTTGTTTTAAAAGGGATTTACAATCTTTTAGATCGATATGCATAATATCTTTTGTGTAGAGAAATTTTTATACGCATTATAAGAGAATTAATTACTCAGACATGATAAAACTCTTTAGGCGAGAATAGAAATAATATTTATATTGGAACAAAGGACCCAATGGATCTGTTTAATAAAGTGTTTGGAACTCATGCTAAAAAGTGTTTGTAGTCAGAGCGGAAATATCAGACCAGGATCTTCGACATTGAATTGGAGAATACTTTTTACCATTACATCTCAACACTTTATTGCCCATTTTAGTCAGTAACAAAAATTGAAATTAAATTTACTGAGTTTTATTTCGATTGATGGTAATACTTTTATGGTTTTGGCTCGTTCTTTGCTATCCAATTATTAGGTGCAAATTGAATGATAAACATTTTCACACGAATTTTATTTTGAAGTATACCGATGTACTTATCAAAATAAAACGTAATGATATTATCAAACAATTTTTTGGTCATTGGTAATACATCTTTTAATAATTTTTACAAATGAATAATGATTATGAAGCACGTGAAGTGTAAAAATAAAAGGTGCACTCTCAATATCGCTACCCTGAACATATTTAAGACATGTAATATGTTTTTAACTTGGTAGACATCGGAGTGCCTATTGGCCTACTGTGTATCCAAAGTGGGGGGGAAGCTTGGTCCAAAGATTGTACTAATGAATAGGCTACACACGGCTCGACTATATAGAACCTTTCAAAGAGAGAGAGAGAGAGAGAGAGAGAGAGAGAGAGAGAGAGAGAGAGAGAGAGAGAGAGAGAGAGAGAAGATATGCTTAGAATGAATCACAAAAAATTTATTGCTGAAAAGTCAAAAACAAAAGCAAAAAGGAAGATGATTTATAAATCTACTTTTAACATTATAAACTCTTTTTTTAATAATATGAAATAACTAAAATACCCATGAGCTCAAAGTCTAACGTTTTATCTGCTTTAACTGGGACAAACGTTTAGGAAAATCAATCATGAAATGGCGAAATGCTGCCGGGAGGAGTAACTGACTGATGTGATGGTGGTGATGTGTAGCGACCTTGGGATGTTGTTATTGGCACTATTGCCACCAAAACATCTGCAGAAATCAAAGTAAACCATACGTAAAGGATGAAAATCACAAGACAAATTATCCAAGGAAATTGTAGAATTTGAAACTTACTTTATTGGGTTATTGTCCCAGATAATTTTTCGGATGTTGCATGTGGGTTGGATGAAGTTAAAAGTAACAAGAGAAAGAAAATTGCGTTGAGAGCGTAGCCATCCATGGTTTGGAAGAGGTTATCTCCAAAGCCACTGTCTATTGAAGTTGAGTGGTGCAAATGTTGAATATATTTATAATCATCTCTCTAGGTCATGGTGTACTGTTTTTAGACATAGGGTTAGTCCAACACGGCAATTTACTTTGAACGAAGTTTGTAACAGAGGAATCAATGCAATCCAAAAGAGGTGTCTGGTGAAGAATTTTTAACAAAAGCTGTGTCTAACGTGTGGAGTTTATTTTGATTTTCCAGTTTCCTAAGACCTTTAGATTCCTATTCTGCTTTACCTCTTCACTCTAAAACCTGTAAAGTAATGCATAATAAAAAATTATTCGATTATGTTGCAATACATATTTTAATCTCCAATGATTGTTGTTAATTTCTTTATGTCCAAGGGCAAAAGAAAAAATAAGAAATTAAATTTTTAGGACACAAAGCTGATTTTAATTAATTTGCATTTTAAGAGTATGATCAATCGAATCCCAGTTTCGTTGCTTGAAGAGAAAGAGAACCATAAAAGGAGTACTCCTCATATGTGCGATTTTTATCATGCATTATGGTTTACAATCATCTAACCATACACAAAGTGGGAGCCTAGTTTTGTTGTTACGTTTATTGTTACTCATGTAATATCAAGAAAGTATGTTGTTGGTTAATTTGATTACTTGTATTCCTTTTTCTCTCTCCTAATAGACCTTTTGTTTGATATGGTAATTTTTTTGTAAAGAAAAGCCAATAATAAACGTATATATTTAATATGAACATACACATTAAAGTGTGCAAAGAACACTAGTCTCCATAGAAGACTAACAAGCTATTGATATTACATTTGGTATTTGAATAAAGAGTTTCATCGACGACATTTGAATCCCAAATGTATCTTACTAGTATATAAAAACCAATTGAGGTACTGTACAATCCTCTCTATTTTAGCCATGTGTCAACTGCATGAATTTTTGGTTTTGTGGGCCAATTGGCCCTTTCACAGCTTGGGCTTTTGGTTGCCGAGTTTTTAGGCTTTCTGTGAGAACTAGGCTCAAGTCTTTTTTGTGATTTTGTTGCAGCTTGGCCAGACAACTAATGCATATGGCACCACAGAGTGCTGCAAAGAGAAGGATTCGACGACTATATTACCTTGTTAGTGGTCGGTGAATGAATCTCAAAATTTCAAGGGTAGGTGAACGAATCCCAAATTTTTAGGGATAGTGTCAGCCTATTCCCATCTATTATTCGATTTCTGGAATGCAGCCATTCTCTCTATTTTCCTCTATTTTGGTTTCTCTTCTGCTCCTCTTCCTTATCCCTTTTTATGCTCTTCTTCAATTCTCCTTTCATTTTTGTTGAATTTTTCTTTGTATGGTATGCTTCCTTTGCCTGTATTTCTTTTGACTTTTCAGTTTTGATTTAATCATGTTTTGCTCTTTTATGCTTTTCCCATCTTTTGGTTAGAATCAATAATCTATGTAGATGCCTTGTTTAATAAAAAAAAATAGATTCTTTCAAATACTTTTAGTCTTACTGTTTGCTTCCCAATTTATTTTGTATTGTTAATTTTGATCTATATACCCTTTTATTTTGCTCTAATTAGTATTTTCTTTGTAATTTTTTTTTCTTTTTGACCTGCAACACATTGTTTAGTACTCAATCTATTGCTTCCGTATCTAGGCAAATCATATGCCTGCAATGCTATTGCTTTTTTGTTCTTCCTTTGTTATGTACTTCATCTATCTGACAAAATTTTTTTTTTTTAGCACATAAGACTTTATTGCATTTTTCTTTTTACGGAACCTTCAACACAATCAATGCCATCTAATGGACTGATCTTTCCATCTGCCCATGCATCTCTATAAAATGACTCTTTCTTCTTCTTTTAGTGAAGCTATTCTTTTCCAGCCACAACTGCACGAATACGAAGTGAGTCTATTTCGTTCTCTTTTTTACCCAATACATAATCTAATACTTTGTTCTTTGATTTTATTCTACCACAGTTCTTAATAAACTTCTTTTCGACAGCTTAACAATTATCACTAATTTTCGCTAAACCTTTCGTCCAACAAACAATGCATATGAATAACTGGTAAAATTTGTCTTAACTTATTTCTGTCAATTATTCTTCTGCTATTGCCTTACTACTTGCCATCTACAAACATCGATAATATATTTCATTTTTGCTTAGGTTCCATAGCAACATAACTAGAACGACACAGGCAATCGATCAAGAAGAATACAATGAGCCACAAATATATTTGCCACCGACTTATCATAATGCTATCACTAGCATTTCTGCGCTATTTTCACCTATTGAACCAGTAACAACTTTACAGCTCATTAAATGAACACATACACACACAAAAACACACTTTAGTTTTGTCACCATACATATGCTTTTCAATTCCTCAAAACAAGTTCCTTTTCGTCCATAACAGAAGAAAACAGCATGGATTACAGGCCGAGCTGAGATTAACTACAGGCAACAAAAATTTTGGTATCTAGCCTGCTGTTATTCCGAGCGACAAAACCATGTGAGCACAACATGGAGAATGATGTGTGAATTTTGTCCTCAAGGAATACATATTATGCCAACGTAAGCAAATTAAGAAAAGATCTCATTTAAACCTATTACTTTTTATCAAAATTCGCAACTTTAAAATCACAAATGGCTAACAAATTAACACACTTTTGTTTCAGAGCTTATGTGCAGATTACACTTACTGATAACACATGTTCTGTCAATACTCTAGCTATAGGAAAGCAAGCAAAAAAGCTTCTATCTTTCACTGCTTCACAGCTTCAGCAGGCTGACAATCAGGTAACAAAACAATTGCATTCCAAAAAATTTACATCTACTTTACATTATTGTTATTAACTACAATAGTAAACGAATTTGACGACAACCCTACAGAACATTAATATTGTGAATACTGTTGCTGATACTATCCACAGGAAGATTTTGCTGCGCTACGTAAATGAGGAAACCCCTTGTGTGAAGGTTTGAAATATTAGACATGTAATTATCGCTGCATATATTGTCTGAAAAGTCACACCAATCACAATTCCGCAAGAATGCTATCCGTATCAATTGCTAGACTATATAATTAAGACTTTTGTAATTGTATTGTACATTTATATTGCCTTTGCTATATTATAAGCTTTCTTTGCTATATTTATTCAGCAGGTATTATCATTATCTTAATACTAACATGACTATACAAGTCCTCCAAATTAAAATAAGTGAATGCCAAAAATTATTGTTCTTAATACAAACAAGGTTCATCATGAAGAAAGGAAAAAATGATTTAAAAAGTTGTCCACATGGAGAGTCATGTGATGGACATTAAACTATATCAGCATACACTGAAAATTTATACGTTATCAGTTTCGTAATAAGGAACATTACAACAACCCCCTGACAAACTATTTAAACTATTAACAATCTATCCACATCTAAAATTCACAGACATATAATTCATTTTGCTAAAAAATATACATCAACATTTATGCATTAATAACACATGGTGGACAACCGAACTCCACTAATCGAAGACAAAAGCAGCGCCAGAAGAATATTAAGGCAACCAAATGCCTCTATATTTTATGCACTACCTTCATTTATTTCTCAATAAACTTTTCATAATTGCTCAACACTTATATATAACGTGCTTTGAGCAAAATAAAAAATGTCAACATATACGTGTTCTATTTAACAAGATATTCATGAGTTATTTTCGCTGAAGTTAAAAAATTATGAACATCACTACACCAAGAAACGTTATCACCAGTCATTGGCTTGGGGATACCTAATTTTTCTCTACTGTATCATGAAGACTCTTATACATAGGTGGACATTTTTTTTTATCAATCAAGGTACAAAATAAGTCCAAAATAAAGTTAAAATTCGTGGGCCCAGGCCGCACCTTGTGCGGCCCAGCCCTCCTAGTATACTTTACAAAAGGCTACGCAGCTGATGAAGGCACACGAGTATTTATTCAAGGGATAATTACACATACCTCCCCTGAGGTATTTGACAATTACACCTAGTTCCCCTCAAATTTCAAAAATTACAGTTACCTCCCTTGTTCATGTAAAATGACTACAATGTCCATTGTCTAGAATTTAATTAAATGACAAAAGGCAATACCTCAAAAAAAAATAGTAAAAAAATATATAAAAGGATTCTCTCCTGCCCTCCCCGTTCCCCCGCCCCACCCACCTCTTTCCCTTCCTTTCTTTCCACCCCCCGCTACAACTCTCTGTTTTCTCTAATCTCACCTAATATCACCATCATCATCTCTCTCGCGTCTGCTCTCTCTCTCTCTCTCTCTCTCTCTCTCTCTCTCTCACACACACACACACACACTTGCACAAACACATACTAAAAAGAATAACATCACCTCCTCTTTTCTCCATTTTATGCTGCAACCCAACTTTATTTTCCAACTTGTTCTTGTTGTTTGCTCTTCATCCCTCACCCAACCACCAACCTTCCTGTTCTATTCCTGGGGTCTTCCCCCTTCGTCTTTCACCTCCTATAAGGCTTTAATTCATTCTCCAAAACCAACTAGCCACCGAACCACTATCCCTCTTATGTTTCACCCAAGAACCTTCTTTGCCCACTCCTTTTACTGCTGCAATTATAAAAATTAATTATTTCTCCAAAGCTAATTGATGGTCTAAATAGTTATGTACTGCTTTAGTAATTTGGCAATCTAATTAGTTTGACTGTTTTCTTTTGAATTATGTGATGATTTGTTATGCCAAATTTGGAAAAAATTTGTTTAGGGACTTTGGTTTGATTTCTTGGATGATTCGTCAACTCTAAAGAAGGAGATAGCTGACTTACTTGATTTCTGTCTTTGCTAATTTTATGTGTTGGAAATAGGCTCAATGAAGAGACGGTTCATGAACATATTGGTGGCTTAGATTCAGGTGATTTTGATTTTTTAGTTTAGGATAAGCATTGGGCAGTGGTTGTGTTTTGTTTTAATATATTTGGCAAATTTGATTTGTTTGGTGATTTTACTGGGAATAAAACTGTTGAACTAGCACAGGGTAAGGAGAGGCCGTGGAATATCAAACATGGTTTACTGTGATGTTCTATATTCCATGGACTATGATATTTCTATATGGATTGACTAGTGAGGAAGAAGATGAGAGTGAAAATAATATCTTTTTAAATTACAAGAGGGTGTTTTAGGAAAATCAATGTTAAATTTGGCTGATGTCATATTTTTGTTACCTAAAAAGTGAAAATAGGGGAGGTATGTGTAATTTTTAAAACTTGAGGGGAGCTAGCTGCAATTGTCAGATACCTCAGGGGAGGTATGTGTAATTATCCCTTAATTCAAAGTTAATGAGTCCGTCCAATGTACCACAAGAAATCAGAGAAGGAAAAAAAGAACAAAGAAAACAACCGCCAAACACGTAGTCCAAAGAATGTTTAGAGACGCGAAAATTCCTGATGCGCGTTTTATCCCTAGGAGCCATGAGCCCACGAGTGACACAGTCAGCATACCTATGCTTGTAACTGCAAATGTCCCGTTCTCTGTCTAAAAATGGAAACAAAAATGGTCATTTCATGTCATTAGTGGCACCGATAACAACCCGTGTTCAGGGGCGGAGCCGAGGGAGGAAGAAGAGGAGGGGGGCGGGGGGGTGGGGGAGCAGCCCCTCCTCCAACTTGTAAAGAATTTTTTTTTTTTTTTTGTAAGTAAAACTATTTGTAATATTATATTGTACCCCCACCCCCCAAAAAAAATTTTAAAAAAAATCAACTATGCCCCCAGACCATTTTCTTAATAAATTAATTAGATTTAAGGTTAGCATGTAACTGTTTGTTACTCTAGACTTGTCCCTCCAAAAAAAAAAAAAAAAAATTCGTGACTCTGCTATTACCCATGTTCAAGGACAATTTGGAAATCAATTCATGGGTATTAATTTCTCAACTTGTGTAACAACACATGTATGGGTTCTTACATGCAAATCATCTGACTTTCTTCTCTGACGCAATCAGAAGTTGTCAAGGTTTTCAAGTATTTCTAGATTGCCCTATATTGATGCCAAAAAATGGATACCAGCAAGTCTTGGGACTTTTAAATGCTTCATTGGACCCTATTATGTCCTGACTATCAATTGCTAGTCCTATAACTAGACGTGGGGCTTTTCTCTAAAACTTTCCCAACTCCTTGTCATGCAAGCAAAGGTGAGGCTTTCTTCTCCGTTACACTTTGATGCTTAAGTAGGAAAACAAAGAGCATTTAATAGCTAAATTGAATTCATGAGTTTCAACTTAATCATCTTAAAAATACATATTACCTCAATGGTACATTTATAGATCTTTTATCAGAACTTTGTGAGCTTTTAATGAATTGGGCCTATCATTAGGCTTTGGTCTGGTGTAGTAGATCCACATAGTATATCTTACGTGTTGCTTTATTATTCTTTCTATATACAAAATACTAGAGAAGGTTTTAGAGAAATGTCAATTTAAATGTACTTTTAAAAATACCCTTTTTAACTAATCACTTATTATCTTCAATTTTTGCTCAAATAAACTTAATTGAATCAATACCCCATAGGCACACCAACAAAGATATCTTAGATATTGAAAAAATTTACCATACAAAAACAAATTGTGGAACTCAGCTGTTGCCGTTTTCACCAAATTTTTATAGTCGTTGTTACCCTTTATAAAATCAAGAAATTTATAATCCTCATTCTAAAAAGTAAAATTTGGTCATTTTGGAATTAGTCAAAAATCTACAACTCTTGACAACAGTCTCTAAATCTGACATCAATTCCTTTAAGAATGAACTTGAGAACGAAAAACAATAGAAAAGAAAGGAATAAAAAGCACTAACAAGGGTCTTATTTAAACAACAAAAGGAAATTCTAGGTAAAGTACTGGGAGCCACATCCCAAATTATGTGATAGAAAATCTAAGAATCACACCCCAATCTATATTTTGAAATCTTACTCCAATTGTGTGAAACAAACTACATTGTTGTAATGAGAATTGATCAACTACCCTTAGATGTGATGGAAGGGTCGACAAGGACTGGACTTTAAATTCCAATATTTCGTGGTCGGTGAAAGACTTTAGGGATCATGGTCGTTCTTCTCCTTTCCTTTGAAACCTGACAAAAGCTATGGTGCAGTCGTCAGTCGTAGGTTGCAACACATGACGTATTTGGAGCCCTATAAGTGCCATTTTGCACAAGTCAATAGCCTTAATTTAGTGTGGCAAAATGAACGGCCAATATATATGTTAAGTAGACCAAATTTGAATTGACAAAACATAAAAAAATGAAATAGTTTTGGAAAAAAAAGTGATTATACCAAAATCTTGAACAGTTATACTAAAATGCTGGACCGTTACACCAAAATATTAAGTAATTACACCGTCTCAACTTACAGGAAATGGCAAGAGACCAAATTGCGAGGCTCCATGCTCACACATGACAAACATTCTAGGGAGTCACAGCGTATGATCTTGTAATGTAACTTGTATGCTACTCTTATTACTCTTTTAAGCAAAAGGAAAAAATGGTGTTTTTTTTGTTTTTTGGTCAAGAAAAGGAAAAAATGGTGTGATGACTGACTTAAGTGATTAAATTAATTTTTTCATAAGTAAAGCACTAAAATTTGATTCTCGCTTCTACTGTAGTAATACGTGTTACATTATACTAAAAGCATGGCCATTTGGAAGTATTAGAATTAATGGACGAATTTTGCCCCATGTTTTTTATGAAAATTGAGATTAGTCATTCATACTCCATTATTTGTCCTAGGTTAGTCTGTCCATGTAGTCAAAGAATCGATTTCCAACCAAAACAAAAGAAGGAAAATACTATGGTGCGGAAAAGTCACCAAGTTTTTAAAGAAAAATGATAAAGTTTTGTTGAAATTTATTTTTTTCTACAAAAACTATTTATTTTTCTGAGAATTGTAATAAGGAAGAGTCACTATCAACAAAAGAAGCAATTTTTCTAATGTTAGGTGATATTCCAATTTGGCGACGTATTCTTTAAAAGATCAATTGCTTTTGGTTGGACGAAAATGGAGCCTCCAGTCATTAGTTGCCCGAAAAAGATATGGTTTGCAAGAACAAGGACTCAATTGTGTATTTAGTGACCGAATGGAAATGTCATAAGAAAGAATCAGCCTAGCAATTTTGCATTGAATAAATTATCCTGTTAATGAGCTTAGTTGATCCAGGAATGTAAAGCTGATGACCTAAATCAATTAGATGAATAAAATCGCAGGAATTTAGACAAGAAACAGTGAAAAAGAATGATAGAGGTCGCAAGTCTTGAAAACAAATAGAACCGAAAAAACATGAGGAAAAAAAAAAAAAAAAGCAAAGCCTACATGGATTATTCTAAAAGCAACCGAACCGACAACAACTACTACTAGTATGGGTTGTAATCCAATACAAAAATACAACTTAAAAAAAATGCATCCTATGTAATTAACAATTAGAAATGAGACACGTGTCACTAATAAAACTAATGCTTGGTTTAATTTCCTACACAACCTCCCTTAAACCAACCTCTTCAAACTTGGACATGCCCAACAACTTCTTCAAACTCAAGAATGTGTCCATCTTCAAAGCCTTTGTAAATATATCCGCCGCTTACTTTTCGGTGTTGCAATAATCAATCTCTATCTCTTTATCGCAAATCAACTCATGAATGAAGTGATATTTTATGTCAATGTGTTTACTACACCCATGGAGAACTGAATTCTTGGAAAACTTAATTGCTGATTTACTATCACAATAAATCTTCTTTGAACAATCTTGCTTGTGTTGTTATACATCAAGCATCTTCTTTAAACACAATGCTTGAGTAGCACTGTTAGCTACTGCAATGTACTCTACCTCCTTAGTAGATAAAGCTATGACTTGTTGCTTTTTAGAACTCCAAGAAAATATTCCTGAGTCAGTAAAAAATGCATAGCTTGAAGTACTCTTTCTTTTAACTGTATCACTTACCCAACCACTATCTATATATTCAAAAAGCTCAATAGGATCACTGCACGAATAAAAAATGCCATCTCCCTAGGTGCCTCTGATGTACCTCAAGATTTTCTTCGTTACCTGCAAGTGTGACTGACATAGATTCTCTATAATCCTGCTAATCAAGCCAATATCAAAATTGATATCTAGCCTTGTATAAGTCAAATATATCAAACTCTCTATCAAACTCTTAAAGTATGTAGAATCGAAGGACCAATAAGGCTGGCCCAAGACAAAGAGCTGACCCAATTAAGGAGCACACAATCAAGGAGCTAGCCCAGCTCAATCAAGGAGCTCAGCTAAGCTACAGTAACAACCAAGAAATAGCTGAACAGTAGCTGAAGCTCAGCTTAAGCAATAGATCAGCAGAAGGAACAATCGTGGAAGATTTGGTGTGTTCAGCAAGCAATGATAGAAAGGACAAAATCAGTTAGTTAAGAAATATTATCTAGAAGTAGATAAAATTGTACACTTGTTACTTTTCTATTCTTTGAACTTGTATTTAAATACAGGTAGGTTGTAATCTTTTTCTCTGAGTTGAATGAAATTCAGAAATTCCTCTCCAAATTCTGCCTTCATTTCTTGTTAAATCTATGCCAAAGTGGATTACTTCAAAACCTCACTGAAGAAAACAACAGGCTCACAGGTCTAATCCCTGGAAGCTTGACAAATTGCTCAAGCTTAATTAGAGCTCGATTTGGTGGCAACCAACTCACTGGAAACCTATCAGAGATGTTTGGCATCTATCTAAACTTGCTTTTCATTGATCTCAGCAACAACAAATTCTATGCTGAATTTTCTCGAAACTGGAATAGTTGTGAAAACTTGACAACACTTTTAATTGCACAAAATAACATCACCGGTGAAGTACCGTTGGAGTTCGGAAATATGACTAAACTCCATGTACTTGATATTTCTTCATATCACCGGACTGGAGAGATTTCCCAAAGAAATGGGGAAGTTAGTTTCAATGCTGAAACTATACTTAAATGACAACCACCTTCGTGGTGGTATCCCTCTAGAACTGGGGTTATTGACAGAACTCCTTTATCTTGATCTGTCCTCAAACTCCTTGAATGGACCTGTAGTAGGGAAATTTCGGAAATATGCAGCAATTGTTTCACTTGAACTTAAGCAACATGTTAAACCAAAAGATTCCATTCCAGATGGGTATGCTGACACAACTTTCCATATTGGATTTGAGTCATAATTTCTTTACAGGAGGCCTCCATCTGAATTTAGAACTTTGCAGAGTTTGGAAACATTGAACCTCTCCCACAATAAACTCTCTGGATTCATTCCTGAGACTCTGGGAGAAATGCCTGGCTCGTTGCATATTGACATATCTTGCAATAATTTAAAGGGTCCAATTCCCAAATGTTAGAGCCTTTGCAAATGTTAACATTGAACAGTTAATGGGAAATAAATATTTGTGTGGAAATATTATAGGATTACAAGCTTGTAAAAGCCATGAAAGTCGAAGGTGAAAAAATAAAGTGAAGGAGAAAATTCAGAAACTCATTCTCATAACAATGTTCTCTCTTCTGGGATCAGTCGTACTTGTTGTTTTGTTTATTGGAAGTGTAAGAATGTATGAGAGAAGAAAAAGAAATAAACGAGTGGAAGGTATGGACTCAAGAAATGGAGATATATTTTCCATATCCACCTCTGATGGAAAAGCAATATACAAGGAAATATTAAAAGCCACCGAAGAATTCAATGAAAAGTTTTGCATTGGGGAAGGAGGTTTTGGAAGGGTTTGCAAAGCAACGCTTCCACCACATAACATAGTTGCAATAAAAAGACTTCATCTCCAATGTGAGATGGTAGGTCATATGGGTTTTTTGAGTGAGATAAGAGTCTTGACAACAATCAAGTATTGAAATATTGTGAAGCGTTATGGCTTCTGCTCAAGTGCTCAACATTCCTTTTTGGTATATGAGTATCTACAACGAGGTAGCTTGGCCAAAATTTTGAGCATTGAAGAAGAAGCTAAGCAGCTGGACTGGGAAAAGAGGGTGAATATCATTAAAGGAGTGGCTCATGCCCTATCTTACATGCATCATGATTGTTCTCCTCCAATAGTTCATCGAGACATATCTAGCAACAATGTCTTGCTTGATTTTTAGTACAGAGACTCGAGTTTCAGACTTTGGAACTGCTAAGCTTCTCAAGAAGGACTCATCTAATTGGACTGCTCTTGCAGGCACATATGGATATGTTGCACTAGGTAACAAAAGTTTCCCCTCTATTTCAATAACTCGTTACAAAAGCATAGGTTATCCAAACTAGACCCCCTTGGGGGGGTTGGGGTTTATGGACTCTGTACATAACCGTCGAATTTTGTTAAAACATGGCAGCTCATTCACCTACCATCGAAAGCTTGTTGTTCCACACCCTAAAACTTCCATTTGGATTCAATCATTTTTGTTGACTGTTGATTTTTCGGTTCATTTTCACAGTTAATCAGCTTGACTTTCTTTGCAGAACTCGCCTACACAATGAAAGTCACTGAAAAGTGTGATGTATATAGCTTTGGAGTCCTAATACTGGAAGTTATCAATGGGAAGCACCCCGCTAACTTAATTGCTCATCTAATATCTTCAACACCTGAAATCATAGAACTTGAAGACTTCTTGGATCAAAGACTTGTGTACCCTCGTCAAGAAGTTGAAAACATTCTGACATCCTTCCTCAAACTAGCAAGGGCTTGTTTAGATGTTAATCCGCAATCCCGACCATCTATGCTCTTTATCACTAAGGTGTTAAAATTGGGTGCACCTTTTCTGCAACATCACGGTAAGTAAAGATGGCCATATTGTTTTGTGTTGGTTTGAATATTGCCCCCCTTTCATTCAGTATCTCAAATCTTTTTCCCTTTTCCGATGCGGGCAGGACATGAGATGGTGGCTCTGGCAGAAATGCAGAGGAATGATAACATGGAAACCAAGTTCTTGGCAGTCAAGTAAGTCATGGGCATGTTTAGCAATAAATCTGCTATCTCATTTTTATTTGTGAGTCAAAAGATTTCAAATACTGAATCAGGCGAATTTCCCCTTTTTTGCATTGTTGATTGAAAAGCAATTTTAATTTTCGTTAAGATAATTGAATGTAATAACATTTGAACTCCAGAAACTCTGCAACCCTTTATGAAACAGGTATCTTGTGTGTAATCTTTGATTTTTATCTCTCTGACTTAATAATGCTTAGTATCCATGTTTGAGGATTTACATAGTATATTTTGCAAAATTTGTTTTTTCAAATTCTTAAAAAAAATTTGTGACCAAATTTGCAGACTGGCTTTGGCGTGGTCTATAACTGCAAACAGTTTTTAATTATGTGTATATGCTTTATTCTTATGGGAAAAAAAATATCTAAATGAAAACAGCATAAGAGTATTATTGCATGCGATAGCTGATAACATTAGACTTGAATCCATAGATTAAACAGTATAAAGAAAATGGGGATGCAATAAACAGTAGTGGTAGACTATAGTTTCCTTGATCAATTATATATAAAGTTCAACAATACGTCAATTTGGGCGATAAGAATCTCATTTGACATGTGACTTTGATAGATAAAACAAACTTTTGGAGAGTGGTAACGCGTTGATTAGTCACCAGTGGATTTTTAATTAATCTAAAAATGATATGATTAAGATATTAGTATTACTAACCTGAGATTTTGTTCACAATTGAAGTTTAGTTCCGTTTCTAACTAACAATCAATAAGCGATACAATTGACCTCAGGATGAAATTAGCAATTGATCTTTCATAACGTAAATACATAATAATGAACATCGATCATCATTTGACATTCCAAAATTTTCTTTCTTATTCTACAATCCAATTTTAATAAGTGTCTTTTGTATTTAGTTACAGAATTTTCTGTTTTTTCTCCCTTCCGGAAAAAAAAAATATTACATATCATCACAACTTTGGGTTTTTTTTTTTTTTTTTTTACTCTTCTTCTACAACAACACGTCAATATGGGTGACAAGAATCTAATTCGACATGTGACTTTGATAGATAAAACAAACTTTTAAGAGTGGTAATTCGTTCATTAGTCAGCTGTAGATGTGGTCTCTAATGTAAAGGAGCTTGCTTCAAGCTTGACATGGTTCAAATGAACAAAAAAATTAACCTTGTTAAACCATAGCTAAAGTTAATATGGTTTGCATAAATAAATTTAGTAGTATTTAAGAATTTTAAACTATAACTGAAGAACAATCTCTTGCATTTTATGAAAGCGTTAATTATTCCGAATTTGTAGCAAGTTTGCTGGTGATATTTGCACGAAATTATGCCAAAATTGCTGTCTTGTTTCAGAAAGGATTTACAAGCTATCAGATCGATATGCAAAATATCTTTAGCTTAGAAAAATTGTTATATACTTTATAAAGGAATAAATTACTTGGACAAGATAAAATTGTTTAGGACAAAATAGAAACGATATTGATATCGATTCAAAGGACCCAATGGATCTGTTTAATGAAGGGTTTGATGTCTGGCTAAAAGTGTTTATAGTCAAAGTGGAAATATCCTGTGTTTTTGAACTTGCTAAAAAGTGTTTATAGTCAAAGTGGAAATATCCTGTGCTTTTAAACTCGTACAGGATCGACCGGTCAAACCAAGAATTGACTGTGTATTCGGTCAGAGTGAAGTTATAAAACTGAAAATTAAAAAACCGATCAAAACCAAAATTGACCAGCCAAAATCGGGTTTGACCCGGGATATCAGAATTTGGAGGTGAGCGGCTATCCAAGCTGATGCTTTCAATCAGTGTTTTCAAACCCAGATCGAACCGGTCGGTTCAACCGGTTGAATCAAAAATCGGCCAGGCCTCCGGTTCGGTCTATCATAAAAGCCGGAAGAGTTCATTGAATCGATAAGAACCGGTCAAACCATGCGAACAGCGTTGAACTATTGAACCAACGAACCGCTGATTTTTAAATTTTTGAATTTCAAAAAAATTTTTTTTTTTTAAATGGAATGAGAGGTCCCAAACTTCCCTGTCAATTTTCGAACCTGGGACCTCTCATTTGGCTTTCAAGCCCCCAACCACCACGCCGTTCTTTTTTTTGTTGTTTTGTTACTATGAATCATTTTATTTATTCTTTCTTTTGGTTTCCTTTATTAATCATTTGTAATAAATTTTTAGTTTCTTTATTTCCACTAATCATGTTTAATGAATTTGATTGATTCTTACTTTTTTAGTTTCTTTGTTTTGTTTAGTGAATTTAATTGATTATTACTGTTTTTGTTTCTTTGTTTCATTTATTAGTCATGTTTAATAAAATTAATTAATTCTTACATTTTTAGTTTGGCATATAAATTCATTATATTAAAGAAATCTCTTATTTGTTTTTACTAAAATCTCTCATACTAAGACTAGTCCTTTTTTCAAAATTGTTTAATTATTAATTTATGATTAAATTATTTTTCTAATTAAAAGTTTAACATTTGGCTCCTTGAAGTTAAAATGCAAATTCAAACTCAAAATTCCAATATGTTTGTTGTATTGACTGCCACGTAACATGCATGTGACTAAGTTAAGCGACCAATTTCATGCAAAATTAAATAGTGGGAACCAAAATTACAACTTTTTCCTTTAATATTATGGACATTCTAATTTTTTACGTGATGAAACATCTATCTTTTACTACTAATATTCTAGGCTTTTGACGGTATTTTTTTCCATTTTTGTCAATGTTAACTAGAGCAAAGCCTATTTGATATCCTCAATATTTTTACCCCTTTTATTTTTATTTTTTACTGGTGAATTACCATCGAATCAAAAATCTCTACATTAGGGAAAGTATTGATTTGGAAGTATTTCAATGTAGTAGTCTTTTGGATAGTGGTGAAAATAATAATTGGTAATTCTAATATTTGAACTATAAATGATAATTAGTAGCAATTAAATTTTTAGGTATTTCTTTTTATTATTTTCTTTTTTAAAGTTTTTTTTTGTGCTTGTTTATTTTGTTAGTTGTTTTTTTTTTTTTTAGTTTGATGATCGGACTTATATCTTTGTGTTGAAATTTTTGACTTTTTAAGGTTAAATTGAAGAAATTGTCAAAGTAGTGATATTCACTTGGGTGCTGTTGTCTTGTGGTGACAATGAAGGAATTTTGTCATTGAAATTATTTGCTGACAAGTGTTAAATTTAATTATGTTATAATATCTTTATTATATATTTTTTAGTGTGTTTTTAATGTATTTAAGTGAATTTGGCTCCAAAAATATCATTTTCCTCCAATTAGGTTTATTTTACCTAAGAATTAGGGTTTGGCAAATAATGACAGATTTTGGTATTTTATCAATAACTTGAGCTATATATATTGGATTGAGATGTTTCTTATGTCATTTTGAAGCTAAGAGGATGATCTACAATTCTTATGAAGACATCAAAATCCAGTTGTCAAGTTTTCATGGCCAAAAATCCTAATTACTGAAGTACATTTGTGCTGTGAAGCTCTTCTGACCATGTCTCGGATATTCTGGTCATATCTCAGTGCTCCGACCTTCAAATAAGCTGATCTTTGTGGTTCTGGAAAGCCAACTCAAAGGGCTACAACTTTCATGTTTTGCAAAAGAGCTGATTCGTCCATCTTCAAGGTGAAATTCGTGGACCAATGTTAAGCAGACACCTGGACAGGCTGACCAGTCAACATGTGTTGGTCAAAGAAAGAGTCAATGGCGGTTTTTGCAACTTGGAGTTATTTTAAAATTGATTTCTTGAGTTTTCCAGAGAATTTAGGCTGGAATTTTGAAGAAAATTCTACACAAATGTTTTTGACCATTCTAACCCTAAATATTACACCATTAGGACAAAATTTGTAAGAAATTGTTAACAAGGACTTGAGCTCCAATGTATCTATAAATAGGGGTCCTTGGTTAACATATTGGAGGTTATATAGAGAGGTATATATGTGAGGTTAGGAGATGTTATGTTAGGAGAAATAGAGTAGTATAGTAGAAATCTTCTTGTAGTTTAGTAGAAAATTCAATATTTGTAAGGAAGCTCTTGGAGATTTCATTTGTACCAATTCATCTTCAAGGAGGAAATGGAAGCCATGGAGCCTTGTTCATCTACCAAATGAGCAATTTCTATCCTTATCTTTTCATTTACTACTTGTTATGAATTGTTACTTTGTTGTTTTGCTCTTTAAAGTTAGGAACTTTATGTTAAGCTAAATACTTGTATTAGGGTTAGATGAAACTAATTCTATGTCTTGAATGAAATTAAACTTGCTATATCTTGATTTTACTTGTTCATCTATCAAGGTTAAACATTTGTGGTTGATTGATCACCAACTACAAACTATCTAGTTGTTAGTTGACAACTAAACTTGCAACATAACAATGGAAATATGATAGATGAAACCTTTGTAGTATGACATGAAAATAGTTGTACTCTTAGGTGGATTGAGGTTGTTTTAAACCACAATTCATGAATTTCACAAAACTTCATCACGTGAGTAGGTGAGTTTATGTCAATTCATTGTGAAAACAAGTTTTGATTACATATGGAATTGCAATCCCTAGTAAATCAAGATGTTAGATAGCAAGTGAGAATTAGTGGATTCTAAACCCTACTACTTGTATTTTGTGAATTTTCTCCATTAGTTATCTTACAAGAAATTGAATTTTCTTTAGTTTATTTACTTCTATATTTTTTTCTACTACTTGATTTTTGATTGTTTAGATAATAAAGCAAGTTAAAAGCTTTGGTAATTGCCATATCAAGTTTCCCTGTGGGATCGACCCTAATATCCCTATACTCGTTTCGACCTGTACACTTGCAGTATTGGGGAATTAGGTTATATTTATTACTTGTTTGTGAGTGAAATTGGAAGGATTTATTGCATATATTATAGACCTAATCCACCCGCATCATTTGCCTTCAATATCAATTATAAATTGTGATAAATATAATATAATTAGTTGTTAGACTCTGTAGTATTTTTTTATAAACCTCTTTAATACGTGAAAGAAAAATAAACATGTACTTTAATTAGTATTTGGATGATACTTATTAATATTATTTATATTTGTGATAGATTTATAAAAAAACTTGTGATGATGTGTATAATTCACTAAGTTTCAACTATGAGTTTAGGAAATTTTTTATACAATTGTGAATAAAAAAAAGAGGTTGAACCACCGGTCGGACCTTAAATTAGACCTCTTCCGGTTCACTAGCCGGTCCGGTTATGAAAACATTGCTTTCGATTCATCCATCTATCATCTCCCCTCAATCAAATTCGGTCCCACCTTAGTTTTTTAAAATTACATACACTTCAGCTGGGGTGGGTCCCAATCCCATGTCAATAAATTGAGGGATGAAAGAGTTTGTGAATGGGTCCTATCTCATTCAAAGTAATCATTTCCTTAAGCCTTTGGTAGTTGTCCTTTGCCCGCAACTTGGCTTGTACAGGTTACATTGATTGAACAAATTTTTTTTTTGAAAATATATCTAGAAAATTTTTTGACTGAACAAAATTATATCTCAAAAATTCAAAAAAAAATTCTTTCTAATTTGTAAGCTCTCAAAAATAGAGATTCGGTTTATATGCATAAAAATTATCACCAGACTAATATTTTGTGAAAAATTTGTCATTTTGATAGTAAAAATTATGTGGGCTATCGTCTTATTTTTTTGCCCAAAGGGAATAGAATAAAATTCAAACTTTTTAATGTTTTTGTTTGGTAATTTTTTTTGGATGTTGACATTTTTTATGCTTGACTAACAATTAAAATTGAAAAAAATTGATAAGTATGTATAATACATATACATATACATATATATATATATATATATTATGATGTATTTATGACAATATCTGGTTCGATCCCGAGTTGACCCCCGATCAAACCCATTGACCCCTGACCCCTGAGCTCGACCGAGTTCATACCCAATTCGAGTCTAAAAACATAGGAAATATTGGACTAGGATCTTCGACATTGAATATAAGAGAAAACTTTTTACCCTTACATCTCCATACATTATTGCTTACTTTGGTTAGTCACAAAAATTGAAATTAAATTTATTGAATTTTACCGTTTGATTAATGGCAATATTTTTATGTTTTTGACTCATTTTTTTTCTATCCCACTATTACATGCAAATTGAATGATAAAACATTTTCACACGAATTTTATTATTAAGTATGCTGATCTTATTATCAAAATAAAGCCAATGATGTTATCAAACAGGCTTTTGGTTATTAGTAATACATCTTTGGAACAAAGTATAAGCAAGAAAAGTGACTGGAGGAATTTTTATTTCATTCAACTCAAAAAATCATAATACATCATGTGGTATTTATATACAGATTTAACAAATCAAAGAATGACAAGTGTACTACTCTAGAAGATTCCTAACTGACTCTATCCTAGTATAGTGTGTATTTCTTGGGGAATAATCAAAACTGTTAAGCCTTAGCTGCTCAACTGCCTCTTGCATATGCATAACCACACAGGCCTACTTCTGAATCATTCTTATCCTCATTCTGTTGACTTTAGCAAGCTAGTGACAATCCTCAATTCAGCTTATTCACCATATTCTTTGCATATTTCTACATCCTCTCCTCAAGTTAGAGCTTGGTGACAATCTCCCAAGCTTAACTTGCACAATAGATTGCTGAATTGAGGTGCTCCTAGTGCCTTTGTGAAGAGATCTGCCAGCTGATGTTGTGAACTAACATGTCATGGTGAAATGAAACCTTCTTTGTATTTATTCCTAACCAAGTGACAATCAATCTCAAGATGTTTTGTTCTCTTACGAAAAACTAAATTTTCTGTGATGTGTATAGCAACCTTATTGTCACACCACAGAGAAATAGGAAGTGATAGATTAATCTTAAAATATGCAAGTATGTATGTTATCCATTGTGGTTCACATACTGTGGATGCCATACTTCTATACTCATCTTCAGCGGAAGACCTTGATATGGTCATTTGCTTCTTTGTCTTCCAAGAAATTAATGCATCTCCAAGAAAAATGCAGTAGCCTATCAAAGATCTTCTCGTATCTAAGCCAGCTGCCCAGTTAGCATCTGAGTAGGCCTTCAAAGAATAGTCACTGTTGGATGAGAAAAATAATCCCAGTGAAGGTGTACCTTTGATATACCTTACTAGGTGTAAAGCTGTCATCCAGTGTAACTTCGTGCGTGTATGAACAAATTGACTTAATTGTTGTATTGCATAGGTTAAATCAAGTCTTGTAAAATTGAGATGCAAGAGTCTCCCAATCAACCTTCTGTAAGGTTCTGGATCCTACAATCTGTCACTCTTGTTATCTATCAATTTTGTTTCTCTAGCCATTGGAACCTTAGATGGTTTGCTCGAAGTAAACTAGCATCATTGACTATGTCAAGTGCATACTTCCTCTGGTTTACATACATTTCTTGATTGGTTCTAGTTATCTCTAAACCAGGGAAGTATTTAGCTTCATCCAAGTCCTTAATAGTGAAAAGTCTATGCAGGTAGTCTTTTAATGCCTTGATTTCTTTCAAATCGTTCCCTATTTCCAAAACATCATCCACATATATTAACAAGGCAGTATAACCTGTGTTCCCATGTTTTATGAAAAAACAATTATCATTTTGTGACTGCTGATAACCAAAATCCCTCAATTTTCTAATGAATTCTTCATTCCATTCTCTTGAAGCTTGCTTAAGACCATATATGCTCCTTTTCAGTTTGCAGATTTGTCCAGGAGAAGCCTTTCTGTACCCTTCTGGTGGTATCATGTAGATTTCCTCCTTTAGATTACTATGCAAAAAGGTATTGTTTATATCTAATTGATGCAAAAACAAACTTCTGGCTATTGCTATTACCAAAAAAATCCTTACTGTAACCAATTTTGCAACAGGAGAGAAACTATCTTTGTAGTCTATCCCTGCCTTTTGATGATATCCTTTTGCTACTAATCCAGCCTTCGATCTGTCAACTGAGCCATCTGGTTTTAGCTTGGCCTTGTATACCCATTTTGAACCAATTGCAATTTTTCCTTTTGCTAATTCAGATACCTCCCAAGTATTTTTACTCTCTAAAGCTTGCAACTCCTTTTGCATAGTATCCATCCAGCCTTTATCTCTACAAGCTTAACTATATGATTGTGGTTCCTGCACATTGGTCAGATTTGCCAAAAACAGATATATGTGTTCTATCCACGTTTGGTGATGTTTGGAAAGGAAAATTTTTAGGGGTATACTTTGAAGTCATACCTTTTTTTATAGTTGAGTTGACACTAGCAACCTATAAACTTATACTAGAAGCTATATTAGCTACATAGTCTAGCATCCAGGTAGGTTGTGATCTAGTTCTAGCACTTCTTCTTTAGGGAACAGGTTGATCTTCCACAATTTCAGAATTCATATCTGAAACTTTAGGTTTTATGGGCACATCAGTTGCAGATTTCTGAGATCAATGGCATTTGGTTGTCTGTGTTCCTTGGTTTGTAGTTCTCTGGTATCTTCATCAAATACTGGTAGTGGCAGGGTAAGGTTGTTTCTTCAAGCTGATGAAAGGGTTAAATATCCTCATGAAACAAAAGATCTCTACTAACAAGGACCCTTTTTTAATCTAAATCATATACCTTATACCCGTGTTTTCAAACCCGACCAAACAGGTCTGTTCATCGGTTGAACCGCGAACCGGCCAAGCCTCCAGCCTGGTCCGGTCCACCATGAAAGCCGGAAGAGTCTAAAAAACCAACAAGAATCAGTCCAACCATGTGAACCGCGTTGAACCGTTGAACCGTCGATTTTTGAATTTTTGAATTTCAAAATTTTTTTTGAAGAATCAAATGAGAGGTCTTGTGAAGCTTCGAACTGGGGACCTCTTATTTGGATTGCAAACTCCCAACCACCAAGCCGTGATCTTTCTTCATTTTTAGTTTCTTTATTTCCATTAATCATGTTTAATGAATTTGACTGACTTTTACTTTTTTTAGTTTCTTTGTTTGTTTAATGAATTTAACTGATTCTTACTGTTTTTGTTTCTTTGTTTCATTTATTAGTGATGTTTAATAATATTAACTGATTCTTACATTTTTAGTTTGGCATCTAAATACATTATATTAAAGAAATCTCGTATTTACTTTTACTAAAATATCTCATACTAAGACTAGTCCTTTTTATCAAAATTATTTAATTATTAATTTATGACTAAAATATATTCCTAATTAAAAGTTTAGCATTTGACTTCTTGAAGTTAAAATGCAAATTCAAACTCAAAATTCCAATATGTTTTTGTGTTGACTGCCATGTAACATGCATATGAATAAGTTGTATTTTTCGTATTAACTACACATGACTACATTATATTTACAATTGTTAAAATTTTGTCGGTCGTCCCACTTTGCCTAATATCAAAAATTTTAAGAAGCATATTTGTTTTAACGAAGGCATAAGTGATCAATTTCATGCCCAACCAAATAGTGGGAACCAAAATTACAACTTTTCCCTTAAATATTATGGACGTTTTAATTTTTTATGTGATGAAACATCTACCTTTTACTACTAATATTCTAGGCTTTTGACGGTATTTTTTATTTTATTTTTGCCAATGTTAACTAGAGCAAAGCCTATTCGATATCCTCAATATTTTTACCCCTTTTATTTTATTTTTTAGTGGTGAATTACCATCGAATCAAAAATCTCTACGTTGAAAGTATTGATTTGGGAGTATTTTAATGTAGCTGTCTTTTAGATAGCGGTGAAAATAATGATTGGTAATTCTAATATTTTAACTATAAGTGATAATTAGTAGCAATTAAATTTTTAGGCATTTCGTTGTATTCTTTTCTTTTTAAAGGTTTTTTTTTGTGTTTGTTTATTTTGTTAGTTGATTTTTTTTTTCTTTTGAGTTTGATGATTGGACTTATATCTTTTTGTTGAACTTTTTGACTTTTTAAGGTTAAATTGAAGAAGTTGTCAGGGTAGTGATATTCACATGGGTGTTGTTGCCTTGTGATGACAATAAAGGAATTTGTTTATTGAAATTATTTGCTTTCAACATCAATTGTAAATTTGCAATAAATATAATATAATTAGTTGTTAGACTCTGTGTTACTTTTTATGAACCTCTTTAATATGTGAAAGAAAAATAAGCATGTACTTCAATTAGTATTTAGATTATGCTTATTAATATTATTTATATTTGTAATGAATTTATGAAAAAACTTGTTATGATGTGTATGATTCACTAAGTTTCAAATATGAGTTCTAGGAATTTTTTTATACAATTGCGAAAAAAAAAAGGTAGAACCATCTGTCCAACCGATCCGACCGGTCAGACCTTGAACCGGACCTCCTCTGGTTCACTAGTCAATCCAATTCTGAAAATATTGCCTTATACCCTTTCTGTCCTGGACTGCAACCTAAAAATATGCAACCGTGGGCTCTAGTGTCAAATTTATCTTTAGGTATTAGTAGCATAACAGAGGCATCCGATGGTTTTAGATGTTGTGTAATATGGTTTGTATTCAGTTAATACTTCAAAAGAGGTTTTCTATCCCAGAACAGGTGTTGGTAGCCTATTTATAATGTGTGTGGACATTAAAATTGAAAAAGGCCAAAATTTATAGGGTAATTTAGCCTGGAACATGAGAGACCTAGCTACTTGTAATAAATGCTTGTGTTTTCTTTCAACCACTCCATTCTGTTGTGGGGCGTAAGCACAAGTTCTCTAATGCTCAATACCTGTTGTTCTGAATATATTCTGACATTCCAAGCTAGTAAACTCAGTTCCATTGTCAATTCTAATGACTTTGACTCCTTTTTCAAATTGGTTCTTTGCCAAGGCAATGAAATCCCTTAATGTAGGTGCAACTTGTGTCTTAGGAAAAAGTATAAAATTCCAGGTACTTCTACTGAAATCATCCACAATGGTGAGCATATAAGGGGTTCCACTGAGTGAGTTGATTTTATAGGGGCCCCAAAAGTCCACATGGATAAGCTGGAAAGTTTTGGTTGTCTGAATTTTACTGGTAGGTAATTACAGTCTCTGCTGCTTAGCTTTGTGGCATACATCACATTCTTTTAGGGTGTTAGATTGTGGGTAGGTTATATGAGGTTTTAGGAAATGAATATGCTGTAAAACATTAATAGAAGGATGCCCAAGCCTTTTGTGTCACTCAACAAATATGTCATCTGAGTTTTCATTTAATAAATTTGAATCAGTACAGGAGTGTTTGCAGTTGACACAAAGTTTCTGTGCTTGCACTTGATCATAGTCATCAAGATTCCTACTCAAAAAACTAGTAGTATCTAGTAAATATAGTCTTCCAATAAGTCTACCAACTGCCAGTGTCTTCTCACTCCATAGGTCCTACAACAAGCAATGTGTTGGGTAAAAAGTCAGTTTAACCTTGGCTGTTTCTACTAGTTTGGACACTGAAATCAGGTTGTATTAAAAGCTAGGCACATACAAGACCTCAGTTAAATTCAAAGCATGATGTCACCTTGCATTTCCTACATGTTTCACTCGTTTCAAGGTTCCATCAAGTAAGTAAATAGGCATAGGGTCAAAAATTGGTTGTGCATTTTGCATTAAGCTTAAATTAGAATACATATGACTGCTGGCTCCTATGTCCCATATCCAAGAACCAGGTCTCATACAGTCGAGTATTGTAAAAACATAGAGAAAGGAAGTCATACCTACAACGTCTCCACTATGAGCAAAATTCACCTGACTTTCACATCTGTTGGCGTTTTACCTTTCAAAAATTTCATAAACTCCTACTGCACTATTGCAGAGATGTCAACTACTTGAAAACCCTCTTTCTTACTATTTGATTCATGTCCAACCTCCATCCCTAATGGTGATTCTGCAACATTTGCCACCTGGTTACTTCCCATGCTCTTGTTCTTCTATTCCTTCAGATTTTTATACCAGTCTGGATATCCATAAATCTTGAAGTAGCTATCGTGGGAATGTCCATCCATGTTACAATAATCACAATGTTGTTGTTCCCTGTTTCCTGACCTTCTTCCAGTTCCTCTACCACTTCTACCATTTTTTCCCTACCAGATCCTCTTCCTCTTGCTCCTAATCCTTTCATCATCATTGCCACATTCTCATTTCTTTCTGAAAAAATGCTATACACATCCCTTTATTTCTCCACACTTTGTACCATTGAGTAAGCCTTATTGACAGAAGGCAAAGGCTCCATGACCAGAATTTGATTTCTTACATGGTCATAACTGTCATTAAGACCCATCATTGCTTCAACCTATTGAAAGAAGCAAGATTTGCAACATCTCTTGTAGCTCCACACGTACAAATTGGAGCAAGCATCAAGCATGAGAGCTCATCCCATAATTTTTTAAGCCTTGTATAGTATTTTTCAATCCTGTCTGTCCCTTGAGTTATACTACTAATTTCTCTCTGGAATTGATAGAGGAGAGGTCCATTACATTCACCATGCCTCTCTTGTAGCTCGTTCCACAAATCTTTGGTTGTACTAGTGTAAATGAAGGCTTCTACTATTTCTTTGGAGATGGAATTTAAGATCCAGGACCTCAACATATAGTCCACCCTTTCCCATTGCTCAGCCTTTGGTGACATCTCTGGCCTTTGACAATTGCCATTGATAAATCCCAATTTGAACTTGGCCCCCAAGGCTATCTTGATGGACCTGCTCCAGCTGAGATAATTTCCTACAATTAGAGCTAAAGTAACCAAGATCATACCTGGATGATCCAAGTTATGAAGATATGAGGGATCTTCGTTGTATGGATTCATCAGCTCTCCTACACTTTGGGTTTCATTATGATCTATCATTTTTATAGATTGTATAAGCAGCTTATACAATCTTTGATTAATCAAAACCGAATTGCTCTGATACCATGAAAAAGGTATAAGCAAGAAAAGTGACTCGAGGAATTTTTTATTTCATTCAACTCAGAAAATCATGATACATCTTGTGGTATTTATATACAGATTTAACAAATCAAAGAATGACAAGTGTACTACTCTAAAAGAATTCCTAACTAACTCTATCCTAGTCTAGTGTGTATTTCTTGGGGAATAATCAAAGCTGTTAAGCCTTAGCTGCTCAGCTTGCTAGTGCATAGACATAACCACGTAGGCCTACTTCTGAATCATTCTTATCCTCATTCTGCTAACTTCAGCAAGCTAGTGACAATCCTCAATTCAGCTTTTTCACCATATTCTTTGCATATTTTCTACATCTTTTAATAATTTTTACAAATGAAGATTGATTATGAAGCATCCTGAAGTGTGAAAATAAAAGGTGCGCTACAAAGATCGCTGCCTAAACGTATTTAAGACATGTATATATCTTTATTGGTAGACATCGGAATGTCCATTTGCCCACTTTGTATCCCAAAAAAAAAAAAAAGATTCGTATTCTTTATTGGTCCAAAAATGGTACTACTGTTACATTAGGCTCGTAATCAGGATTATATATACAGAACCTTTTGACCAAAAAAAAATTAACAAAAAGATATTCCCAGAGTGGATCACCCAAAAATTATTGCTCAAAAGTTAAAAACAAAAGCAAAAAAATGATTTATAAATCTGCTTTTAACATTGTAAACTCCTTTTTTATCAATCATATGAAATGACTAATATATCCATGAGTTCAAACAACTGAAGTTCGGAAAGTACAAGGAATAAAGACAGCTTCATCTTTTTACCCAATATAAAACAAAAATATAAGGAGTGTGTGAACCTAGAATCAAAGCAATAATACACAAAGATTAAGACAAACAATGAATAAAATGAAAACAAAATTTATAAAGATAGTATTTCAAACATGTGCTCAAATTCTAACTTTTTATCTGCTTTTAACTGTAACAAACTTTTAGGAAAGTCAATCATGAGATGCCACCCTTTTTGATTCCATCGTGAGCCTTATCCTAGGGACTTGTAGGACGGTTGGAATGTTTTTACCAAGCTCGGGCCTCACAATTTGTGGGCTAATTTCTAGGAATATTGTGAAAATTAAAATGTATCCCAAAACTGTGGAGATTGAGGGGGTTGTTCTAGATTGTTGGTGGCGACCCAAGCATTTTTATATTTTTTTAATTTAACAGTGTTACAGCCAACACTGTTGGCGGCAACACAAAAAATTTTGCACTCCAGTCCTCCAAGGACTGGAGTGCAATTTGGCATATTTGTAAGATAAAGGCAAAAAAAAAAAAAAAAGGGTACATAGTTGGGGGCAACAAAAGGATTTCCAAATTGCACTCCATTCCTCTAAGGACTGGAGTGCAATTTGGTTAATTTGTAACACAAAAAAAAATTAAGAAAACAGTGTTGTCGCCAAATTGGTGGCAACTTGAAAAAAAAAAAAAAGAATAGTGTTGCCGCCAACAAGGTTGGCGGCAACTTGAAAAAAAATAGTAATATAGTTTTACTTTTTTTTAGTTAAAATATAAAATTAAAAACATAACGAATAAAATATTTTTAAATAAAAAATTGAATTAAAAAGAATGTAATTTTTAAAAAAATTTGGGTCAAATAGTGTTAGTTTCACACGATTTTGTTTTTTTATTTTAGTTAAAATATAAAATTAAAAAAATTATTTAATTTTTTTAAAATAAAATTTTAAAAAAGATAGGCCAAAATTAAAAAATAATTTTTTAAATTTTGAATAGTCACATCCAACTTGTTTGGCATCGACACACTTTTTAATTTAAGGTTTTAAGTGTTTTTAAGATTTTTTAGGATAAGTGTTTGAGATTAGGGTTTCAGTTTTTAGGGATTTTTAGGATTAGGGTAGGGTTTTTTGAAATTAGGGTTTAATCTTTTCAGATTTTAAGATTTTTGGGGTTTAGGGTTTAGGTTATAATTTATAATTTACAATCGATAGTTTAGAATTTAGGGTCTAGGGTATACGGTCAAGCTTTTAGGGTTTAGGGTTTAGGATTAAGCTTTTCAGATTTTAAAATTATGCATATTAGGTGTTTTACGGATAAATTTAGGGTTTATCAAGTAACTAATTTTTAATTCATTTGAAACTAAATTATGTAATTTAGGCTTTAGGGTTAAGCTTTTCGGATTTTAAAATTATGCATATTAGGTGTTTTGCGGATAAATTTAGGGTTTATCAAGTAACTAATTTTTAATTCATTTGAAACAAAATTATGTAAATTAGGGTTTAGGGTTAAGCTTTTCGAATTTTAAGATTTTTTAGATTAGGTATGTTGGAGAAATAAGTTTAGGGTTTTAGGTTTAATTTATTTGAAACAAAATTATGTAATTTAGGGTCTAGGTTAAACTTTCAGGGTTTAGGGTTTTTAAATTAGGTGTTTTGGGGATATAAGGGTTTAGGATTTATCAAATAAATAAATTTTTAATTCATTTAAAACAAAATTATGTAACTTAGGATTTGGGTTAC
Organism: Mitragyna speciosa; assembly: GCA_024721245.1. Taxonomy (NCBI): domain Eukaryota; kingdom Viridiplantae; phylum Streptophyta; class Magnoliopsida; order Gentianales; family Rubiaceae; genus Mitragyna; species Mitragyna speciosa. The sequence goes on from CM045569.1 coordinate 10,250,268, forward strand.
AATTTAGGGTTAAGAATCTAGGGTTAAGCTTTTAGGGTTTAGGGTTAAGGTTTTCGGATTTTAAGATTTTTTGGATTACGTGTTTTGGAGATATAATTTAAGGGTTTAGGTTTAATTCATTTGCAACAAAATTATGTAATTTGGGGTCTAGGTTAAACTTTCAGGGTTTAGGGTTTTTAAATTAGGTGTTTTGGGAATATAAGGGTTTAGGATTTATCAAATAAATAAATTTTTAATTCATTTGAAACAAAATTATGTAACTTAGGATTTGGGTTACAATTTAGGGTTAAGAATCTTAGGGTTAGGGTTAAGGTTTTCGGATTTTAAGATTTTTTGGATTACGTGTTTTGGAGATATAATTTAAGGGTTTAGGTTTAATTCATTTGCAACAAAATTATGTAATTTGGGGTTTAGGATTTAGGGTATAATTAAAGTAATAATTGATATGATCGAAGTTAAAAGTTAATTAAGCAATAAAAACAAAATATGACAACAAAAGATGATAAAATAAAAAAAACTAAAGTCAGATTAATTAAAAAATACAAATATTTCTTAGGCCTTGTCATAATTCAGTTTATCTAATATCTTCTATCCCTATCATGTGGAGTGATTGAGCAACCGCATCTCCAATGTCTTCGCCTGTGTAATAAGTTTTGGTTGACCAAGCGATCAGATCTCCTTGGCGGAATCGGAAAATCTAAAGGTGGTGCATCAGTGGTATCAGGCGAAGCGACTAAAATAGGAGTCTCGCCACATGAAGGACACGACTGTGGAGCAAGCGTACTAGGTGCTGGATTGGTAGGAGTGGAGAAATCGACGTAGTCAAGATCAGTAGACAAACCTTGAGATCCACTAAGAAAATCAAAAATCGGGTGCAACTGATCATCAAGATTTGCAGACGATGTGCTCTCGTATCCAAAAACAGATGTAGTAGTAGGTAGGGCGACAGAGTAGGTAGGTGGAGGGCTTTCATTTCGCTGATCGGGATGAGAAGCATAATGGTCTTGCTGTTGAGAATGAGAGTCATCCTCGTCCCGGGGAAAGTGATGGTCGCGTCTGCGACGACCTCCCCTGCGATCATGTCGATTAGGTACTCTAGGGACAGATCGCTGATAGGGGATATCTTGAGAGGTCGATGAACTAGCACCATGATAGTTTATAGGGCCAACTGAAATACGAAGACCCTGCTGAAGGTAGTGCATGGTGCCGAATGCCTCATCTTGTATCGAGCTAAAAGCCGAATGAAAATTCTGCGAATGATCAACAATTCCAGCAACGTTGTGCTGCTGCAGTATGACCTATCCTAGATAATGTGTCCATCTGTGCATTTGACAAAGAAAGGTAAATTTGATTATCACAACGTGCAAAATGGAATTGTCTAAATTTGTGATATCGAAAATTAATAACCAAATTTATATCAGTTTTAAAACATACCATATAAAGATGCTGCCCTGCATCACCTCGATAACCCTCCTCGGTACATTGACTGCTGGATAGGACGGCTTATATACCTGACAGTATGATAAGTGTACCACCTTCAAGTAATCAGGAGTAGGGTGGTATGTCTCTGCAGGCAATGTAGAAACTACAGAGGTCGTCCTATTATCCCAAAAATGCACCCAGTGTGCGTGAAATTGTTCCCAATCTCTACCGTGAATATCCAGAACGACCAAGATCATGCAACTCAATTTTTGTTTCAGGAAACTCCGGAATTGGTTGATGCATCCCGAACTGTCGCAATACTCGATCCGGTAGATGTAACTCCACAATATGCCAAAATATTAGGGGGCATCTAGAGCGCCAAATATGAGAACCGGCTGTACAATAGTCAGGTAAAGACGATAGCACATCTGCCGAGTATGGCTCCCATATGAACTACAATATTACAGAGTGATAGTTAATTAAAAAAACAGATATAATAATAAGGTAGGATGACATAATTAAGGTGAATTAGAGAAAAGTACATCATTTGGGCCTAATTTCGAAAGTGCATCTCGGTAGAACAAGAGGACGTGCTGGGGAGCATCAATTCCTGTGTGGTCTGTGGACCATCTATATCCCCATGGATGATCATCTTCTTGGATTGGATTTACAATCGATGGGCGAATTGTAGGAAAACGCTCCCAAGCCCACAACTAAAATTCAATTATTGCATTTTTAAGTTAGAAAAGAAACTAGTCTGTGTCAATGAACAAATGAATACATGTATATTTATGCACAATTAAGTTAAAATTTACCTGTAGTAACAAGTAGGGTCCAGCCGTGGCATTATGTTTCACACTCGATGCGTCGCACATCGTCGGATATAAGACAGCAAGAACGGCACTACCCCAACTATATTGGTGTAGGTTCTCCAAATCTTAAATGTAATCAAGCCAATGACAACTCACAACATTATTGCATGTGTCAGGGAACTCCTGCGAATAATATCAAAATAACCATACGGGCATGCTGACGACATAACTGATCTAATGCATCATCAGGAAGTCCACCGTCAAGGTGATCACAAATAGAGGAAAGCTTAAGTTGTCCATCTTTAAAATTTGCTATCTCTGGACGCCATCCCAAAAAGTTTAGAATTTAGGGTCTAGGGTATACGGTCAAATTTTTAGGGTTAGGGGTTAGGGTTAAGCTTTTCGTATTTTAAAATTATGCATAATAGGTATTTTGCGGATAAATTTTGAGTTTATCAAGTAACTAATTTTTAATTCATTTGAAACAAAATTATGTAATTTAGGGTTTAGGATTAAGCTTTTCGAATTTTAAGATTTTTTAGATTAGGTATGTTAGAGAAATAAGTTTAGGAGTTTTAGGTTTAATTTATTTGAAACAAAAATACATAACAGTGGCCAGCAAGACTTCCAAAATCCGCTTAATATCAACTACACTAAAAATACATGTGAAAATCCTAAATTACATAACACGAAAATGATCTTAAAATTCATGGCCAGCCAGCACTCACTCCATGAGCTCGCTCTCGGCCTCCTCATCGGGCTCCTCCTCAGCCCCGGGAAGTGGGTGTGCTGGCTAGCCATGCTCTAGGTGAACTCCTCCGTCTCTCGCCTCGCCTATCACCTTCTCCTAACATCTGAATGCACTCGCCGACGACACTCCCTGTATGATCATGTATGTGTTCGTACAACTCGGATGAGTCGGGCACGGGTACGGTGAACTATCTCCCTGAAAGCATCAGTCCACTCCTGCTCCTCCCGAACCTGAGCCTCGAGCTCCCTAATCCTCTAAGTCTGGGCTCACACTGTCTCTCTCAACTCATGGATACGATCCTGTGAAGTGTCACCCACACGTCTCAAATGCCTACTCTTCTCAATAAGGGGAATTACTACATAATCAGGGTAGGAGTACATTCTCCAACAACCACAAGAGGGACGCACTCGACGAGCAAGAGAAAATATCCTATAAGGATGTCCAGGTCCCTCTCGATACCGAACTACAGGTCTGGTGCGAGGCCCCTGATATCCCCAGGATACCTCAGATAGCTTGGGATGCCTCCCTATGTCCACTCTCTGCCATACCTACATTTGTCAATGACAAATCGATTAGAATTCTAATCCTAAATGTACTTAATAATCATTCATTTCTAATCATTTTTTTTTTTTACTTTTAAGACTCACTTCTCTCAAACCTAGGCTTTGATATCATCTGTGACAACCCCACCTTACCCTAAGGCATACCAAAGGGCTTAGCGGACTGCCTGCCTAGCTCTCGCTAGGACTCAGGGCCAAGCAATTATAAATGACTTCCAACCTGAAACGATTCCTATCCAAGCCCATGTAATCGTATAATTTGTCTACCAATTGTTCAGTACCCAATTCGATCGTGGAGGGTCATATGAAATTGACCCTTCCATGATAGAAACTATTTTTCCGCCCCAAAATAATTGAATTACGATCAGGCATCTTTTAGCCTATTACGCCAAAAACTACATTGCATACCATATTTTCAGTATGCAAATATCAAGAAGTTTATGGGATAATTCACAAATATGCAAAATTTTATGCGCCAAATTACAAATATGTCAAAAGTTTATGCTGCCAAAAAGTAAATACAGAGAAAAGTTTAGGGGTAATTCATAAATAGGCAAAAATTCATAGGGTAAAATGTAATTAACTAAAAGTTTAGGGACCAAATTACAAATATACAAATTTTTAGGGGCTAAAAAGTAAGTAAACAAAAAGTTTAAGGTCAAGCTTTAATTATGCAAAATTATGATTGGGTGATAAATATTATTAAATAAAAGTTTAAGGGTAACATTATAATTGCATGAAAGATTTAAATAATTATATGAGAATAAATAACTAAATCGAAAAAACCTATAATCATATACTTTTATTTATTTATTTTTTTTGCATAGGGACCGGAATCTGATTTGGAAAAAAATTTGTGTTGCTGTGGGAATTTTGAATTTCAGTCTTATGTTGCATTTTGCTATTCTTTTAATTTTATACCAAATTGCACTCCAGTCCTTGGAGGATTGGAGTGTAATTAATGAACATTTAATAATATTTATTTTTTTTTATTTTGATTTTATGTTACAAATTTGCAAATTGCATTCTAGACTAGTGCCTGAATTCTAATCTATAAATTGTAAATTGTAAATGTAAATTATAAATTACATTATTTTTAAAAACTAACACTAGTTGTTTTCAGCTATATTATCTGAAATTAACCCTTAAATATACATATAAACATGATGAAATCTAATATCTAACTTCTAAATGTTGATTATTTGAATTATTGCATGTCTGTTTCTTTAGCAGTTTGATGGCTACAAAGTTGGGTGCTCACTTATCCACAACAATGATGTATAATAACAACATTTCACATTATAATTCTATGAAAGATTTAAATAATTATTTGAGAATAAATAACTAAATCGAAAAAACCTATAATCATATACTTTTAGTTTTTTTTTTTTTGGCATAGGGACCGCAATCTAATTTGGAAAAAAATTTGTGTTGCTGTGGGAATTTTGAATTTCAGTTTTTTAGCATTTTTTAAATCCGTTGCTATTTTGCATTTATGTTGTTATGTTGCATTTTTTATATCTGTTGTTATGTTGCATTTTTCTATTCTTTTAATTTTATACCAAATTGCACTCCAGTCCTTGGAGGACTGGAGTGTAATTAATGAACATTTGTGTTGCTGCCAACAATACTATTTCCTTTTTTTTTTAAATTTTGATTTTATGTTACAAATTTGTAAATTGCACTCCAGTCCTTGGAGGACTGGAGTGTAATTAATGAACATTTGTGTTGCCGGTAATACTATTTCCTTTTTTTTTAATTTTGATTTTATGTTATAAAATTTTAAATTGCACTCCAGTCCTTGGAGGACTGGAGTGTAATTAATGAACATTTGTGGTTGGCGGCAATACTATTTCCTTTTTTTTTTTAATTTTGATTTTATGTTACAAATTTACAAATTGCATTCCAGACCAAGCCTAAATTCTAATCTATAAATTGTAAATTGTAAATGTAAATTATAAATTACATTATTTTTAAAAACTAACACTAGTTGTTTTCAGCTATATTATCTGAAATTAGCCCTTAAATATACATATAAACATGATTAAATCTAATATCTAACTTCTAAATGTTGATTATTTGAATTATTACATGTCTGTTTCTTTAGCAGTTTGATGGCAACAAAGTTGGGTGCTCACTTCTCCACAACAATGATGTATAATAATAACATTTCACATTATAATTTCATATTCAAGCAAATTACCAAACATTACAAACATAAAACAATAATAAATCACACTTACAAAATCTAGCATAGCATTAAAAAAAAACTATTAATAGAATAAAAGAAACTAACTTGGATTTTGATGCGGTTGAAGTTGAAGTTGAACAAAAGAACCAAGACAACTGCAAAACAATTACAAAAATAAACTCATCAGAAATCACATTTAATTCACACGCTTGCATTCGTTAAACATAAAAATATTATGAGAATAAAAAAAAGAAATTAACCTGGATTATGGAGATGAAATTGAAGAATATGAACAAACAACTCAGAGACCGGAGGGAATTGTGTGAAAATTTCAATAAGAACACTTGTAGAATGAAAAAACAGAAGCAACGAAGAAACAGAAACAAGAAGGAAACTGAATGAATAAAATGAACATAGAATGAAATTATATAACCAGCCAAACAATTCAAAGTATGCTAGAATCCAAATTCAAAGTCTGAATGACTTTGTCAGAAAACTCAGTTTATTGCATTGCAAAATTATTTGATTTGACAATTCGATTGCAATTTATGAGGCTTTGCGTAAAGATGAAAATCATAGGCATTGCTTTGTTTACATAGGGTTTTACAGCCTTTCAGGCGTGCATAAGGATGACCGGAAGGCATTGCATAAGGACGAATGAAAAGTCATGCATAAGGACAAACAGATTTTTTGCATAGTGAATGACATTATTGTCTGGAACGAGAATTCTTTTTTTTTTTTCAAGTGGCGGCAACACTATTCTTTTTTTTTTTCCAAGGTTGGCGGCAACACTGTTTTCTTTTTTTTTTTATGTTACAAATTAACCAAATTGCACTCTAGTCCTTGGAGGACCGGGTGCAATTTGGAAATCCTTTTGTTCCCGCCAACTATTTACCCCCTTTTTTTTTTTTTTGCCTTTATCTTACAAATATGCCAAATTGCACTCCAGTCCTTGGAGGACTGGAGTCCAAAATTTTTTGTGTTGCTGCCAACAGTGTTGGCGGCAACACTGTTAAATTAAAAAGAAAAATGCTTGGGTCGCCCTTAATCCAAAACAACCCCCTCAATCTCCATAGTTTTGGGATACATTTTAATTTTCACAATATTCCTAGAAGTTAGCCCAATTTGTGGGTTTGCCATTTTTTGCAAATTGAGGCTGTGTAACTGCTCTACATTTTTGTGTAATTATCCAACATTCTGATATAACTGTCAAGTATTCTGGTGTAACTGTTTTTTTCTCCAAAATCACCTCATTCTTTGTGTTGTTTCGGTTCAAAATTTGTCAACATAACACACGTCTCAGTCATTCATTTTGTCACATTGAATCATGGCCATCAAACTGTGAGTAATAACACTTGTGCCACCCCAAATTCGTTTTTACCATTGAAGCATTTGGTACTATTGCCACTAAAAATCAAAGTAAATTATAAGTAAAGGATGAAATCACAAGACAAATTATCTAAAGGAATTTGTGACAATGAACTGCAGTTTAGTTGATAAGACACTTCACCTAGGATTAATAGGTTCCAAATTCGAGTCATGAAGGGGTTTGTAAAGTCACACTGTCGATCCTCTTTAAAAACAAGAAAAAAAATATCTAAGGAATTCGCAGATATTGTTACTTACAATTTTTCGGATGTTAAAAGTAAGAAGAGAAAGGAAAGTGTCTTGAGAGCATAGCAATCCATAATTTGGAAGAGGTGTTCTCCAAAGCCACAATCCATAATTTGGAAGAGGTGTTCTCCAAAGCCACTATGTATCGAGGTTGAGTGGTGCAATTATTGAATATGTTTATAAACGTATCTCTAAGATCATGGTGCGGTGATTTGTAGAAAAAGGCTTTGTCCAACACGACTTCTTTATTTGAACGAAGTTTACAACAGAGGAATCAACGCAATTCAACCCAAAAAAAAAAAAAAAAAAAAAGCGTCTAGTGAAGAATTTTAAGAAAAGATGTGTCGAACGTGTGACCAGATATATATCACTTTTTCACTGTCCCACTATTTTTGTTATGGTTGATTTTTGTTATCAAACAGATTTATTTTACAATTATTAATCTATAAAATTTATTTGATTTTAATTGCAATTTCTCCGAAAATATTGAGGATAAACACATCATTTTGAATTAAGGGACTAAAAAAATATTATTAAAAAGTGTAAGGAAGCATTTCTACAACTCTTCCCAGAACAAAACTAAAGGAGTCTAATTCGTTAGAACGAAATTTTCCGGTCCGTCTAGGAGAAGATGGGTATGACTTTTCTGTCAGTGTAGAAGGAGACGGCTATGATTTAGATCATGCTATGTGGTACAATCATCCAAGCATATACAAAGTGGGAGTCTAGTTTTGTTGTTACATTTATTGTTATGTAATATCAAAAAAGTCTTTTGTTGGTTAATTTAATTAATCATATTCCTTTTCTCTCTTCTATGACCTTGTATTTAATATGGTGAATTTTTTCAAAAGAAAAAGTAAATAATAAACGTATATATTTAAAATGAACATACACATTAAAGTGTTTGTGCCAATAACATGAAAAATTTTTAAATGTACCTGGTCCACCGCCCCACTTGTGAATCTTGTGGTTTGAAATAAAGCAACATAAGCATCCTTATATATTTTGTTACATTAGCTAATAACTGACAAGGAACTAAAGTTACAATTGAGTCTTTAATAAAGAGTTCCAACGAAGACACTTGAGTCCAAATGTATATACTTTACAAAAAGCTATGCAGCTGACGAAGGCACGGTTTTTATTTGGAAGTTAGTGAGTCCATCCAGTTACGGAAAGAATTCAGAGAAGGAAAAATGAACGAAGAAAACAACCACTAGACAAGATGTTGAAAGAATATTTAGAGACCCGAAAATTCCGAATGCTCGTTTTGTAAAACCATGAGTGCCAGAGCGACACAATCAGCATGTGTATGCTTGTGCGATCTGCATGTGTTCCGTTTTCTCTATCTGAAAATAGAAACAAAAAAGCCTGCATTGATCTTTTCTATCTTTTGTTTCCATATCAATTCATGCCATTACTAGCACCAATAACAAATCGTGTCACAAGTGAAATTCAATTCATGGGTATTAATTTCTCAACATTTGTAAAAAAGACATATAGGTACTTGCATCTAAATTGACTGACTTTGTCTGGCTGACTCCAAAAGTTGTCGAGTTTTTCAAGTATATCTAGATTGCCCCATATTGATGCCAAAAAAATGGATACCAGCAAGTGTTTTGTCTTCTACTCCTTGGTTGGACCTTATGACTCCGTTTGATTCATGGACAGGATGAAATGAGATAACTCATTTTCGGACTATGAATCTTGGAATAAATCATCCTCAAATCAATAGTCCAGCTATCCAATGGTTGGTTGACACTAGATTTGATAGGATATATTAAGAAATAATGTCATTGTGTGTTTTGTTAGAGATTGAATTTCACTTTTACTGACTTAAATATCTAAATTTTATAATATTGTTTTTATTTAGTAATAGTGGCAGTGTACGGTGGAAGGAGTCAATGGTTGGAAAGAGTAGTTGTGAAATCTCGTCCCACATCAGAAATGTCAAGTAACATAGACCAACATATAAGTTGAGTTTAAGTACTCAAATCTAAGTTGGGATATATATTTTGGGCTAACAAAAACAGAACCCAAATATTTAGATTTGACTGTTGAGATTCAAGTTATGCACTGGACCTGCGGGCTCGGTGCGTGACAACAGCATCTTTCCAAATCTAGAAAGAAAGTGCTTTTGAAAGCTGTCATCCAAGCTATATACAAAACTTTTTGTGTAAAATGGTGATGATTCTTAATCTTTTTCTTTTAACTTTTTTTAGTTCCTAAACATTTTGTGAAAAACAATAATGGTCTTCAACCCTTTTTTTGAAACTTTTTTAGTACTTAAACTTGTTTTTATATACCAAATCAATTCCTTTAAGATATACTCATTATTTATGAATTCAAAGCCATCATAAATGGTAAGACATTGATAAATCCATTATTTGCATATAATTATGTTATAATTTGCTTAACTTTATTTGGATTTGTCCATTTATGAAGTATATTTTCTATAATTTTCAAGTAGGTTGGAAATTTGAATTGAGAAGATAAGGAGAAAAAATCAATGACATTGTGGTGGAAGTTATTAGAGATATGACTGGAGATATCACTGAGTACTTACCAAAGCAAGACGTTTAAATTTGGAAAATTCTATCAAGAGGATGAACATTGGCCAATCAAAAGAAAGCTAAGATGCAGTCCAACTTTTAAAATAAGTTTGGTGGAATTGGAGAGATCTTCTCCATCAAATATCTTATCTTTGGTAATGAATGGAGGATCGAGCAGTCAGTGCTCTATGACTTCACCCTAGAGATTGGGGGTTTGAATTCTATCAACACTAATTTCCCTTCCCTTATTGTAGTAGTATAGGTTGGATAAAAAATATATATATTTTATCTCTTATTCTTGATCGCTTATCATTAGAGTAGTTTTTACACTTTAGATAGGAGAAACCAAAGACCAAACATTACATTCCATCTTATTCATTCCTACATTATTTTTTCTTTATCTACGTTTTCTTAGAATAAAGTGTGGCTAGTTGATCTAATTCAATTCAAGGGGAACGACTTTCGTTTGCAACACCAGTGTTGAGAAGTAATATTCTTATTTGTAATTCTTTTATATTCAAGTACTTTCTTTTTCCTTTGTTTTAATTCTTGCGCAATTGACGATTGTTTCTTGCTTGTTGAAGTAGTCTAGACATTGCATACATAGTTTCTAGTTCGTTTCAATTTGTCATTGTTATTAGGGATTTGAACAAGAAGCAAAGTAAATTAATTTGATTGTCTACCCCTTTTATGTTAATTTATTAGTGAGAAATAAGACAAGTTAAACCGTTACAACTTTTGAACGGTTACTTGAAATAAATTTACATTCTTTGATTTAATGATATGATTGAGTGAATGATAATTGCTTCGCAATATTGAATTCGATTGATAGTAAGGAATTGATTGGAAGCTTTTTCTTATCACTAAAAATTTATTTTAGTAGAGAAATTAGTATCATTTTGGAGGTTTCGACAACCACCAAACATATCCATCATTTATGAGTTCAAAGCCATCACAAATGAAAGCATAACCGAGCAATTAATTAACTCCTTGCAATACATAAGATTTAATTTTCAGTTGAACCGTCTCAGCTACAACTTCCCTATATAAGAAATAATTGTCAATTGAGTCGTATCTAGGGATAAGCAAATTCAGTAAATACTAAACTATCGACCGAATTCTAATTCAAATCGATAAATTGAATTTGATAATTTGGTAATTCAAAAAGTTCAAAAAAAATAAAATCGAATTCGGTCGGTATTCGAAAATGTTATTTTCCAAATCAATCATATCAAATTCGAATTTAATTCGACAATTCGAATTCGATATTCGAATACCAAATTCGAATTACCAAATTTAGCAATAAATTCATTTTAGAATTGGAGGATCCACTTTCTAACCTATCTAACTGGGTTTATTAGTTGGGCTTTGAATTAAGTCTTGAACGCCCTGAGGGGCCGCCAGGGGGGGGGGGGGGGGCGGGGGGAAGAAGGGCCCAATTAACACCTTTCTAAGACTCCATCCACCAACTTCCACTCCAACTACAAAACAAAAACAAGAAATCCCAATCCCGGTACCTAAATCCCCTCTCCAACCTCCCAAACCCCTTCGGCTCCTTCTCCCAAACCTATATCACCTCCGCAAGACCACATCTAATGGTCCCCACCAATGTTTACTCTTATACATCAAGGTAACATGGCTGCACCATCATAGCAGTGGTGAAAGTATTTTTCTATCAATGCCTCCATATTTGGCAATAAAAAAGATTTTCTCGTTTATAATCTGGAATTTGTTATCTTGCTCAAGTTGCTTACGTCAAACTATCCAATCCCACTATTCTTTTGTTCTTTAGTCAATTTGCTAAGAATTCTAACTACTGTGTTAAAGATCTATATGGTTGATGGCTTATTAATTGATCATGGATTTGGGATTTTCACTTGTGCGATATTTTCTTGATTTTGATTTTAGTTGTGGTTGACTTTCTAATGCTTAATAATTGATTTGAAATAGTATTTTTACAACTGTTCATTTGATCTAGGAATCTGATTTAGAACAAAAAGGTGATAAATAAAATGGTGAGATGGTCGATTTTTCATTTTAACAGTAAGCGTCCTTGCAGCCGCAGTTTTTTTTTTTTTTTTTGGATACTGAATTCAATTACTGATTTCCAATTAGTATTTATTGAAATCAAAATTGAATCCGGTCAAAATTTTTAAGAAAAAAAATACTGATTTTACTAATTTCAACCTACTGAATTACCTATCAAATCTCACCCCCTTGTACCAACTACAACTAATTTCAACATCAAACTTCCAATTTTTAAAAAAAAAAAAAAATTGAACGGCCTAAATTGACTATAGCTGATATACCAAGCTTTGGGCTATATAAATTATTAGACAGTTAGTCTGACAACTATTGAGTCCCAGTGTCATATTAACTTTTGTTATTAATAGAAGGAATTAGCAAAAATTCTTCATATGATTTTTTTTAAAACTTTTTTAATTTTATTGAGTCAAATATGATGTGGATGGATGAAATTAATTTTTTGGTTATATCTTTTTATACTTCCACTTACAATGGTTTTAACTTTAAAAACAAAAAACAAGTTTAACAGGCACTAAGTTGGTGCATGAAAACAAGTATAGGCACTAAAAATACTACGAAAAAATTTTAGGGACTAAAAAATTCAAAAACATTAGGAAGCATTATTGTATTACATAAAATGTTAGCGATTAAAAGTATTATTTACACTAAAAGATATTATTTGCCCTCAACTAAAAGTTTCTACGATTTGACCTAAATATTAGTTGGCACTAAAGTGAATTCCAAGACATTAAATTTACCAAAAGAAAAGAAAAATCCTAGACAATCCACAAGAACCAATCATTCAATTTAAAGATTGACTGTGCTTTTAAACAATATATTGAAGACAAAAACGATTTTAGTCCATGTATAAAATGTTTGTTAATTCTCCACCTCCCTATTTGAAACAAAGAAATGTAGATAAAATAACAAATATGGCACCTGCACTGAGTTGGGTGAAGTGCGGTCCCTCTGCTAGTAGTGTGCAATCCATTATCACTAGTAAAGTAGAACACAATTTATAGTGCTTGATGATGAAAAGGAAGATAACCACAGATGAAATGGAAATGAGTTCAAGAAAGCTTCTCTCCAATCTCTTCTTTTCACTCCTAGCCCTCCTGTTTTTCATCATTGCTGTTTCCAGTGTCAACGATGCATGGTCTACATGTAATGGTTCAATAGCAGAGTGTGATCCAGACATGGAAATTTTGATGGATTCAGAGATAAGCAGAAGGTTTCTTGAAGAGAAGAGGTACATCTCTGTAGGAGCTTTGAGGAGAGATCAGCCGGTGTGCAATGGTGGTGGAAAGGGTGAACCTTATTCCAGAAGTGAAGGATGTCTTCCCCCTCAATCTAACCCTTATAATCGAGGTTGTTCTGCATATTATCGGTGCCGGCAAGATGCTTAGTATACTGTAAACACATGATTCTGGTGATGCAGACTGTCAAATCCTGCTACGTGCTACGTACAAAAGGGGTTTGTGTAACTCTTTGTAAACAAGTTGATTAAAACACAGAAAATTATTTCATGTACTTTGTCCCAATAACGGGAGCAAATACATGTTTTCTACTGTTTCTCCAAGTGATGTCTATGTCTTAGCTGGTCATATCTGCAATCTCGTTCATCATCTTACTTGTTATTTATTCTTATCAAATCTTCCTTTTATAAAAAAATAAAAAATAAAAATAATTGTTTTTGGCCGTCTTAAAGCACAGATACAGAGGAGCAAAAACGGAATTTCGAGAGGAGAGGCAAAAGGATATGGTAATTAGTCTTCCTTGCTCTATCGGACTCTGTTTCCTCCTCCACTATTGTGCTAGAACTTTCATTTCTCTTTCATATCTTTTATTCTTTTTCCTCTTTCCTGAGATTAAAAATTGGAATTTGACATTGTTTTCCCAGAAGATTTGTTTCCATTGCTTATGGCAAGCTTGCTATACTTATGGCCTACAAGGTCAAAGCATTCTCCTCTGCTTGTTAGGAAGTTACATAGAAACTCCAGTATCATATAGGAGGAGGAGACACCTATAAATGTAAGCCTACATAAATAGACAGACGAGATCAAAACTCAGACACGTTTGAGGCCTCAATTACGTACTTTCCCCAATAGCAATGTGAAATTCCGACATATAGAATATCCACAATATCCTGGGTTAAGTATTGAATATGACATTTTTTTTTTTATTTCAAAAGATCTCTTTCCCTTACTTATGATAAAAAAGGCTGCTTATACTTATAGGCAAGGGCTTATCAACAATCCGAGTCGCTCACGAGTAGTTCAGTCAAAAGCATCGACTCAACTTCAGAGTCGACCAAACTCAAAGCCTAGCTCGGGTCAGCTCAAGTCGATTATGACGTCGAGCTCAAGCTATGTAAGTACACAAATCGAAAGCTCATCGAGCTATTCGAGTGTCTCTGTGTGTGTGTCTCTACTGCATCTTTTACATTTTCTAACTTTCGAATAGGTAAAGGTAATTTAAGCCACTTTATTAATTTGAAATAAAAAGATAAAATTATAACAGTTTAAGTGATTCAACTCGAACTCAAGTATGAACTGAATAGAGCTCAAGCTCTAAAATTCCAAGCTCAATGAATTCAAGCTTGTCGACTTCGACTCATTTACACCCCCTAATTATAGCCTAGAAGGTTAAAACATTCTTCTCTTCTTTTCAGTAACTTATAGAGAAAATTCAGAACCCATGAAGAAAAAGGATAAGACACAAAGTAAAGAGAAAAGCTATAAAATTAGACAGGCAAGATCCAAACTGATGCGTTTAAGTCTCAATTAGAATTTTCACCAATAACAATGTAGATTCTTACATATAAAATTTCCACACAGCTTCATAAAAGAAGATTGCAGTTTCTGATAATAAAAGATATTTTGCAATCATCTCATCAAACATCCAATTTTAATGATTAAACTTGTCCGTTACTTGAGCAATTAGAACACAAAAGCATTAGCTACCTTCAATTATGACCAGTAATTCACTTAAAATTGAACTTCCACACTTCTCGAAGATTGGAGGAGCCGTCTGCAACCTCAGCAACCAAAGCAGAAGCCAAAACACCTAAGACAAGGAGTCCAAAGTTGATAAGCCAAACAAAAAAACTCGCTTTGTGAATATACTGATGTAATAGCATCAAGATATTGCCTCATTAAGAATCATAAAAACAATACCCTGAGGCCCCTCTCACCCCGAATGGTTCTGTTTAGGATCCAGTAAGGATCTTTCCTTTTTCTTCCTTCCCCTTCTTTAAGATGTTTTATGTTTTGAAAGATTACATTCTAAAAAATTAAGCATAATGGAAATGCAGCTATTCATGAGAGTGGAAGTGATATATAGCTTACAAGAGACTATCTAGATCAATCTTTGTTTTTCATGCTTCAAGGCACTCCAACTATTGCAGTAGAAAATTGCAAAAGCGGAAACAACAAATAGAAACTGCTATACGTAGAAGTTTCTTCTCCCCTCCTCCAACCCAGATATTTTATATGAGGAAAGGGAAAGAAATATCCCTGCATTGACATAGACCTAATTAATCCTACTTAGTGCTTTAATCATGTATAGGCTGAGGTATCATATTCTCATAAGTTAAAGAAAGGACTTCATCTAACTTGACATACCAACATCTATATAGAACTCGGACCTTAAGACACAAAAACCTGGGGACTTGGGGATGTTTTGTTGACCATTTAGGGAAGTCAAGTGATAAAAGCTTAACACATTTCAGCCAAAAGTGAAGAAACAAAGTTTAGCTCACCATCTTTCTCAACAAAAGAGAGAAACCTCCTTGATCCTCCTCCAACACCAAAATAATGCTTCTTTGCTGCCATATACACGACTCCATGAGGCCTAGTTAAGCACTGATAGGACAAAAAATGAAAGAAGCTTAGGCAAACTGGAAATCAAGAGATTTGAAGGCAAAAATCTCAAAGACACACTTAAAGAACCTTTTTATAAGTTGATAGAGCGTAGGGAGAGCATAGATTGCATAAACTGTCTCAGCCATAAGAATAATATCATAACCACCTCTATTCTCCCCCTCATGCTCGGCATCATCACCATGTCCATAAGGGAGAATATTATGGAGTTCACTCCAGTCACCAGCAAAAAAACGAGTTTCTATCTTAGTGTTACATTCTGTCACATCTGTACCCAAGGACTTGGACTTCTGTTGAATGTTAGCATTTACATTGGGGATGGTAAGACTTTGCAGAACCTCAGCATTAAAATCCTGGAAGTGAACAGTGCTAGATCCCTAATGCAGGAAAATCTTTAGGTTCAATATGCAGCACATGGAGTTCGTTAACAAAAATATCAAGGGCTGAGGACATGTAGATTTACCATAAGGCATGCAAAAATTCCAGGAAGCCCATGGCCACATCCAAGCTGAAATGCAATAGAGAAGATTCAGCAGATAAACAAATTAAAGGTTACCAAAAGTCACACAATGATATTTAAATTAATTATGATCATTTACAAAATTTGTTTGACAATTACGGATGCATAGAATATATTCCAGTCTCTAGAAGAATATGAATGTTAAAAAGATTCAACTTGAATCAGAATAAGACTGAGATAATGTCTTCTTTGAGGCAATGTATTTAGTTAAGCAATAAAAGAATTATATTCCTCTCCCTATGTAAAGATCTTAAATGTAGCCATAGATGCAGCAAGACCAAGATAATATCTTCTTCAGTCTAGATACCATGCAGAAGAGAAGCCATGGTTTAGAAATTTTTTTCATGCATTCACTTGTAAGAAATTAGGAATGCACTCATTCCTTTACGAGCAAATGTTTTAAAAAGGATCACATTAGTTCCCTTGCATTGCAGGGTTGAGGAATGTTTGATTTTAACTAATAGTTGGCATAAGAATACCACGAAGGGTTGTTTGAGACAAATTACCAAAAATTGTTGCACGGATAAACTGTGAATTGCTCACACCAAAGAGTAAAGACCATCAAACTCAATTATCATAATTCTCAATTGCTAGTTACCACATACCTACACTGAAAAATAAGTATTTGGGATCAATTTAATAGACATAGGTAAAAGGAATGAAAAGAAAAAGGTAAATGCAATAGTAAACATCAAGCGCAAAATACTTTGGTCCGCCCAAACTGCTACTACAATTTACATTAAGGCGTAAAATCAGTAAAGAAAAGGCAAACAGCACAAAGATTTTTGACAAGTTGGAATAACCACGTTTATGTGTAGGTGAAGATTGCATAATCACCTCAGCAATTGGACCCCACCTCTAAAACTCGTTTTCTAGTAAATGACAACTTCCCATCTTGCATCTCTGAGTGAAGGGTTTTCACTAAATCCAACGAACCTTCCCATAATTTCAATCCTCCTACAATATCAGTTACAACTGTTAGTAAACAAGACTCTGAAAGAAGCAAAATAAGAAACATATGTGCACGACTGTAAAAGTGGTAGGCATCTTGCTCGAGGTCATCTCCACACAAAAATATTCATTTAACCATATTTCAATTCATCACTGTGATGGTAAAAACAGATAAAAGATTGCAGCAAACCTTCATATTTCCCAGGGACTAAATCCAAATTCGAAAAAGCAAAAACCTCCTTAGTGTTCACCCTTCCCTGCAAGAAATGCAACACAAAATTAAGGCCATTCGCTATTCGCATTCTATTGAATTCCACAATTAACATATTCAACTAATGCTACACTTCACTTAGCCCAAAAGCATAGCAAAACACACACACACCGCACACAAACAAATTCTGATTAAAATTCCTCATTTACCTCTCATTTGTCAAGAAACCAAAAAAAAAAAAAAAACTATGCAAAGTTCTAACAACATTAATATTACCTTAATCAGTGTAATTCCATCAATATTCACAGTTTCCATAGTATACTGCACACTTGACGAAACCTACTTCAAAATAAAACCATCCAAAAAAAATTAAATTGATAAATAGACAAATATAAACATAAACAAGAATATACAAACGATCTGAAATATCTGTTTCTTCAGATTAAAAAAAAAAGATTAAAGAAACTGTACCTGAGAGGGGAGGACTTCAATGCAAGGAGGTAGAGAAGGAAAGGGTTTTTCTGGAGACTCAAGAAAACTTAAGCCAAACCGAGGTTGGGGG
Organism: Mitragyna speciosa; assembly: GCA_024721245.1. Classification (NCBI taxonomy): domain Eukaryota; kingdom Viridiplantae; phylum Streptophyta; class Magnoliopsida; order Gentianales; family Rubiaceae; genus Mitragyna; species Mitragyna speciosa. The sequence continues at coordinate 10,268,317 of CM045569.1, forward strand.
TTGTCATCAAAGAGGCGAAAAGTTTCCATTTTTGAAGAATTTGACTGCTCTGACTCCATTGAGGACTCCTCTGCAGCTTTCATTTTTCGACGAGTTTCCTGGCTTTATTGGAAAGAGAGAGCCACGAGGCGGAAGCAATAGCATTTTGTTGGGCTGAATTATGGAATATCGTTATTTCTTATTTCATTTGTGTAGGGCTTTAGTCCAGTGATGTAAGATACAATATCGGTGGATGACTTGTCTTTTGTTTATGGGATGTTTACTTTGTATTTTATTTTGTAAAGTTACTATTTTCCAGTTAGGATGCACTTTTCTTTGTCCATGAATTCGACAAGTTTTTTTTTTTCATTTTTTAGAGGATATTTATTTCAAGAACTAAGTTTCAAATTGGCTTAACTATATTTTTTTAATTTATTTGTAGATTAAAAAAGAAAATTGACTCTTAGTAAAAATTTTCTCTCTTTTTGAATTGAGAAGACACTTCAGTCATCTCCAATGTGCTTTTGTGCCTAAGTACTTCCCTTCCATTTCAAAGCAAACCCCAACAAACCCTTTGGAAAAATATCTCTTCAACTCCGACCGATTCCATCCAAATAGCGAATGGAGGCAGCAGCGGCGGGTCTGATAGCTGCCGGAGGCGGCGGAGGCACAATAATTTCTCTAGCTTCATCCGCCAGCTCAACACCTATGTATGTTTTTTAATTTATTGAATTTAATTTAATTGAATTTGATTGATCATATCTATATGTTGATTTTGGATTTAAATTGGGTTTGTTTTTTATTCAATGATTCATTTTTTGTTGGTTTAGTATAATTGAGACTTGTTTTAATGAATTAGTAAAAGATTTCTCATTTGGGGGTGTGTGATTGTGGGTCGAATGGCATTTTAAGGTTTTTTTTTTATTTTTTTTATGGGTTGATGTGGGAATTTACTTTTTTTTTTTTTTTTAACTGCTGGCTTAAGAAGTGGAATTTTTTGTGATATAGGATGTTGATATTGTTTTTTAGACGATGAAGGAAATTTTCAGCAGGCGGGCCGAATACATGTAGGCTAATGGAAGTAAAGTTAGGAATAGAATGGACTAAGAGGATGCATATGGCAGACGGAGATAGACTGTGACAATAAGGCTTTTATTGAGCCAAGGTGGAATTTTTGGGAAATTTATCGATAAATTGGTAGCATTGGTGTCTATGTGTATGTTATCATGTTGTTATTTTGGCATTACTTTTTTTTTTTTTTGGGGCTTTTGTATGTGCCGAGTTTAGGGGTTGGAAAAGTGGGTTCTGGGAATTGTTGACTGTTTGAGACTTAGGAAAGGTGGGTTAACGAAATTCTCCACTCTTGGGGGTGATCTTTTGTGATTTCCTTGTGTTTTATTGGTGCTCAAGTTTTATGCTACTGTCCTCACAAGAATTAGAAGATCCACGTTAATTGTGAATGGTTGGCTAATCGGAAAGATCTTATATGACAGCTACTATAGTAGCATCACGTTCTTTGTTTGTTGTCTTTGAGGCATTTGTGAGTGGTGTATTTAAAGAGATATGATGAGTTTGATTTTAATCCTAAGGTTTAACCTCACGTTTGGTACGTGGGAATAGGGTGGAATGGAAATACCTTTCTAACTTATTTATTTCATTCTCATGTTTGGTATGAACATTTTAAGTTGGAAAGGCCTTTCTCACCTAAAATGCCATTCTAGCTTTTTCTTGAAATCTCATTCCTCAACAAAATCTAGCTTTTTCCTGGAATCTCATTCCTCAACAAAATCTAGAGAAAGTCCTTTCCAATTTCATCTTGAAAAGCCTTTAAAAATAAAAGTTAATTTTATCCCCACACATTTTTTTCTACTAATTTTTTTAACCTAGGATACATTCACTAATTTTTATTTTTAAAATTTTAAAAAATATGAAGTTTTTAATAACTTCAACTAATCATTTTTAAATTACAATTAGTTTAATATGTGCTTAGAGTTTGTTTCTTTTTGTTATAAAAATGATTAAAATACTATCTTTAAATTTTATGCAAATGTGTAAAAACTAATTTTTTTATAAATTAAATTAAACTGTGAACATAATTTCATTATTAATTTTTTCACATTTTTAATTATAATGCTAATAATTAAAAAAATTTAGCAAGAATATTAAGATTTTTAAAATTAAAAATATTAAAGTCTTTTGTAGGTATAGAATTACAAACAAACAAAATAAAAATATGACATATTCTAGTGCAAAGAATTAAGGGTAATTAAGTCAAATTAATATATATATTTTATTCTATTTTGACAGTTAAATATGATTATAACAAGCATTGGAAAAGAAATAGGCATTCCATTCTAACTTGGATTACCAAATAATAGACTCAAAAAATTTTTCCAGTCCATTCTAGGAGGAAAAACATTTTGGGTAGAAAAGCCTTTCTACTCTGGACTATTTCAGTGTACCAAATGTGACGTCAGAGGAAACCAATGTGATTACCAACATTTATAGTGTAGTTCGCTATCCCTTGGCTCCTATCTCATCAATTAAGGTCCAAAAGAAACACTATCATTTGACATGGTAACCCAATTGGCAGAACCAGGAGTGTAAACGAACCGAGCTACTCGCGAGCTGCTCGGTCAAAGGCTCAACTCGAGTTTGGAACTGGTCGAGTTCGAGTCGAGCTCAAGCAGCTCGAATAAATTATCGAGCCGATTTCGAGCTTTTATGTATCTAGCTCGAGTGCTCGTCGAGCTATTCGAGTACACACATAATTATATTATTATTTTTATTTTATATATGTAAAATTACTAAAAGGTTTAATCTTTTTAGGCAAATTACATTTTTTTCATCCATTATAACTTTAACTATTGTGGTAATTTGGTAAAATCATTTTAATGTAAAAAGATAAAAAAAAAAAAAAATGTGGCAATTGGCCCATTCTTTTCCACTCCTCTCTCTTTGCCGAGTTCCCTATTTTCATTTTGCTTCATCTCTGCAATGAGATTCCACTGGCCATACACACTGACGAAAACACACCCACAAAGACACACACAAACACACCAGTAGCAACAGCCACACTCACACAAAATCGGTTGTTGCTATTTTATGATGTTTTGTGGTATTTTTTTGAGTTTTTGTTGGATCGAAAATATGACTTTTTGAGGCTTATATTTGTGCATTTTTTATCTTGTTTGTGACTGATAGTTTATGGATCCTTGTTCTGTGTATTGCCCCGATCATTTTGGTGCAAAGATTAGCTCAATAAGTGGTGATTTGTCCACGGTCAATGTTGGTCTACTTGTGATTTTGTTTTAGATCTACACGATTTGGTTCATTTTTGTCCAAATCTAAACTTAGATCTACAATCTATGCGAAAAAACGAGTCCAATGATGTATTTTGGAAGCGAAAAAAATCGCCGGTGGCGATTGTAGGCGGCGGACTGCCGGCGGCTCATGGTGGCCGACGGTGGTCAACCACCCGCTTTGACTGAGGACCTTTGTTTGAAAATTAAAAATAATTGAGGGACTTGTATGTAAATATTTGAAGTATATAAGTTTTTATTGTTTATATTTTTAACCCTTATAAAGTTTTCTTAATTTAAAGATTGACCCCCCAAATTTGTAAGAAAGTTGGGATTTGATTCGAACTCGAGCTCGAGCTCGAATATGTTCGAATACGGCTTGAGTCGAGCTCGAGTCTTAAATTTGTATGCTCGACGAGCTCGAGTTTGAGCTCGAGCATGGTTATTTTGTAATCGAGCCGAGCTCGAGCATGTGGTATTCGAAATCGGTTCGGTTCAATTACACCCCTAGGTAGAACTGAAAATCCATGATTCTACTCGGTTTTATTTTTGAGTGGTTTTAGTACCTTTACATGCCTCATGCTTGTCGGAGGATATGTGATTCTTAATTTTACACTGTATTAGTAAGTAGGCAAGTTTGGCATGATTTGTCTACTAGGAAACCGTTCAGATTGAAGGTCATGGGCAATGGAGGAAGACTTTTTAAATTTTGATGACCAAGCTTTTTTATTTTTTATGTAAAGCATCAAAGCTAGATGCTAAAAAGGTTCTAGGGAGTATTTCAACTACTTTCTCCTCTAATTTGAGATGGTAAAACCTGGATATTGCGTCTTTGTCTTGTGAACTAGTATTTCAGGTTTTGAGATTCACACGGCTTGCCTATGTTGATAAGCTGACTCATCCTTGAGCTGCTTGAACCTATGCATTCGTTTTTATCATAGAAAGGTTAATATAATGCAAACTCAAAGAGCTATTGCTCTCTTTTTCCTATATAAGCGCTTTTGGTGTATTCTTTTGACTTTTCTCTTCTGTAAATGGCATGTATCAGTGGGAATAGATGGTAGATTTATTGCAGTTATCTTTGTAATTATTATGGTTAGAACTTCCATCACATGAAGCTTTCAGAGTTGGAGCAACTGCCATTATTTATTATTGGAAAGCGTAATATGTATCATCTTGGGTAACATAATGTCCAGTGGGACAATGACGTGATTTGAGTCCATAATTGGTAGTGCCATAAGAATATTATTGAACTAACATCTAGCACTAAATATGGATACTTTAAGAAACAAAAACTTATAAAATTTCCAATTTTATCAATTCAAACAGATCCATTCCCTCTCCAACATCACAAATACCGTTTCCACCTGAATGACTATGTTGGTCGCTTGTTGCCAAATAGTTAAGCTAAAAGTGAATAGCAGAATTACCAATCACCATCCATCACTTAGGCCATACCTTCTGATATCCAATATCATCACCATCCTGCAGTTTATTACGTTAAGCACTCAACTCTCAGACATTGGGAACTACCAGTTTGTGGTGATAAGAGGAAGCATTTCATCAAGTGTTTTTGTTGCTGATGCAGGATTTAGTTTAGAGGCCATATACTGATTTTTTTTCTTTCTTTTTTAGTGAAATTTTGTTTCTCGCTTTTGTGATTTTTTCACTTGAGATTAAAAGGTGTTTTAAACTTTTCATTCGCTTAGAGTTTTATCATGTCATCAGTACTTCATACTTCGATTTCTAGAATGTGAGTAGCTATAGCAATTGACGAAGTTTAATTGAATTTAATGAGTAAGCTGTCGAACTAAGTAAGAAACTTGCCCAAAAACTCTATTAAATATTATATCAAAACAAAGTTGAAAATATCTGCTTTGAGCAGAGGAAATATTTACAACAAGTGATAAGAGATCAAGATCTACTAAAAAAGTTGTTTACGAAATAAAACGGAACAGAAAGTAAATGCAAGTATATCTGCAGCTGAAGTTGATTGTCATAGAAACCTGCTAAGTAATCGCGTATCATGTCTGGTAAGTAGGGTTGCTGACTTTCATAATTTCATGGTTAACTGCTAAAATAGCCAAACGGTTTGCTTCTACATCAGTCTCGACATACACTGTTTAGATTTTTGACTTCTTTTGTTAGTATCTTCATTTATTCCTTCCTAGATAGAGCTTTTAATGAACCGAGCTGTTTGCGAACACAAGTTGATTCGGCTCATGAAAGCTTGAATTCGGCTTGTTCGGATAATTAAACGAGCCAAACTCGAATAAGAATTTGAGCTCGTTTATTAAACAAACGAACTCGAATACTATTCGCGAACGCTCGTTTGCATTCGTAAACATGAGTGATAATGTCTTTTCACATTATTTTCAAAATAAAAATTCGAGCTCAATCGAACTTGGTTGATCGAACTCGGTTTGGTTGTGTAAACGAATCGAGCTCAATCGAATTCTATTTGTTTGGGTTAAACAAACCGAACTTGTTCGAACTTATTCGAGCTCAATTCGTTTGTGTAAATGAGCCGAATTCGAATTCGATCTCAAGCATATTGTTTTATTTGACGAGGCGAGCTCGAACACAAATATTAGCTCGTTTAATAATCGAGCCGAGCCAAATCGAGCCGAGTCGATTCATTTATTAAACGAACAAAATCTAAACAAAAAGTATTCGGCTTGATTCGGTTCGTTAAAAGCTCTACTCCTAGACATGTAAATTCATATATTATCTGAAGAAGAAAAATGCAAATAAAGCTTTTGTAATAGTTTTCTGTGTTTTTGCTTGGTGAAGGAGATCGTGGAGCAACTACTTTCACATACAATTGTAAAAATAACTGTGTAAACACCTTGTTGCAGATGAGACTAGAAAGATACAACTTGAAACAATCTTATATTCGTAAATAGTTAATTTTAGAGTAAATTACAAAATACTCTACTGTGATATCACTGTTAACCGCATAAGCTCCTTATCTTTTTAATATGATTATATAACTCCCTATGGTTTTTATGAAACATGAAAAATAGACGGAATATTCGGTATTATGCGTGTATAATTCGCTCAATGTCATAGAATATTCTGTATCAGTAGAATCAGATGTTGAATATTTCAATAATATTCTGTGACGGAGTGTTGATTCTGTCTATTTTTTTATATTTCGTAAAACCACAAAGATTATGTAGTTTTATCCAAAAGCACAATAAAAAAGGAATGATTCAGGACGTTGGCATTATACAAAAGCTCAATCAGAATAGACCGTGTCAAAAGGGCACTCATGGGTATGCAATACAAAGGCGCAGATTCAGGTGCAAAACCTTTAACTCGCCTTTTTTGCGGTAGAGCCTGGGGAACAAATTAACCAACCTTCTAACTTTAAGTCCTACAGCTAGGAAAACTCAAAGAAATCATCAACAATAGTTGCAGAAGATTACATGCGGACTCTACCACCACCCATGAACTCAACCCAGATGATGAGTCAACAGAACCCGTACCACCACACTGCCACAAGACAACGCATTTGTCGTCATCTCCAACGGCTCATGGTTCGATACACGCAAGCGGAGATTTGAGATTTTTTCGTGCCTTCTTTTCCAATCAGACTGAGATGATGGATATGAAGAAGCAGGAGATGGTGGTGAAGGTGGTGGAGCCAAGTTGCGTGCCTGTAGCAGTCCATGGCGTGGGAGATTGGCACACGTGGCAGAGGAAAATTTTTGGATTTTTTTTCTTTCTTAACTTCAACAGTTAGAAGTCAGACAGTTAAATTAAACACTCAGAATAAATACTCAAGGCACATCAAAGGGCGCAGTATAAATAAGATTAATTAACACACAAACATTGAAGAGAAAGGTCTTACGCAAACCTAAATGGGACTTAAGAAATTCACCCATTCAGACAATTGCTGACTGAAAGCAGAGCTCATGGCACTTAAGTCTAGGTAATTACTCACTCTTTTCTTCGATGTGGGACTTTTCACTCTATGGTTACTTAGTCTTTTACTTCAAGTTTCACTTGAAAGATATTTTTTCTTTCTTTCTTGACTTCAACGGTTAGAAATCAAATAGTTAGATTAAATACTAAGAATAAACACTCAAGGCACACCGAAGGCACACCAAATGCCATTTGGGAATTGTCATTTTAGGGTATGAATAAAATTTACTGAATTGACCAATGTACCCATAGAATTTGGCATGTATTGTATGGCTTACCAACAAAATTGGGAATGATGATAAGTACATTAGTTTTATGAGTTTAGTGATATTTTTGAAATCCAAAAAAATTTAATGGTCAAAATTTTATGATAAAAAAGTTAATGGCTAGCGATGTTTTGGGCTCTTTATGTAAAGGTTCAAAGCTAGATTCTAAAAAGATTTTAGGGAGTATTTCAACTAGTTTCCCTCTAATTTGCAATGATAAGAGCTGGACATTTTGTGTTTTTGGCTGATGAACTAGTACTCCAAGCCTATGTTGATAAGTTGACTTTTGCTTGAGCTGCTTGAACCTGTGCATTTGTTTTTATCATAGAAGTACTATAATGCAAACTCTAACCTTATATATGGTACACTAGAACAATTCAAAATGAAAAGATCTTTCCATACAAACTGCCTTTGCACTAAGAATGGACTGAAAAAAATTTTCAATCCAGTGTTTGGTAACTTAAATCAGAATAAAATACATATTATTATTTTCAATTTTGGTATAATCATATTTAGATGCCAAAAGATAATAAAATCTTTAATTTGACTTAATTGCCTTGAATTCTTTGTACTAGAATATATTATATTTTTATTTTGTTTGTTTGTGGTATGAGTTATTTTTATACTTACAAGAAATTTTAACATTTGTTGTTTTAAAATTCTTGATATTCTTGTTAAAATTCAATTAATTGTACCCTTTAATTAATTTAAAAATTTTTTAAAATTAGTAATGAAACCAAATGCACATATTCTCTATTTGTTTTATTTACATTTAATTTATAGGAAGTTTTTAATGCATTGTATAAAAGTTAAAAAATAGTATCTTAAACACTATTGTAGGAAGTTTTTTATACATTTGTATAAAAGTTAAAAAAAAGTATCTTAAACACTATTATAGCAAAAATGAAAAAAAATTATAAGCATATGTTAAATTGATTGTAATATATTAAAATGATTATCATTTTAATTATCAATTAATATTATAAACAACCTAATATTTTTTAAATTTCAAAATTAAAATAATTAATAAATGTATCATGAGTTTAAAAAATTGTAGAAAGAATGTGCAAAGATAAAATTGACTCTTATTATTTTGGCCTTTCCAAGTTGAAGCTAGAAAAGCTTTTCCTAGATTTTGTTGATGAATGATATTCCAAAAAAAAGTTAGAATGAGCATTCCAGTAGGAAAAAGCTTTCCAATTTAAAATTTCTATAATAAACATGAGAATGGAATGGACAGATTATAAAAGTCTTTCCATTTCAACACATTCATGTGTACCAAACGAGGAGTAAGAGTTTTTGCTCTCTTTTTATCATATACGCGCTTTTCGTGTTTTTTTTTCCTCTGTAAATGCTCATTTCAGGCTGGGTAGATTTTCTTTTTGTATTTTATCTTTCTAAATTGTTATACTTAGAACTTTCTTTCACGTTAAGCTTACAAATTTGGTGCAACTGCCTAGGTTATTATTGGAAAGTGTAAATGTATCGTCTAGAAACATGTCCAGTGGGACAATGAGGTGATTTGAGACCATAATTGCAGTGCCACAAGAATATTGCAGAGTTTGAATTATTTCATCTAGTACTAAATATGGATATTTGAACCATTCTTATTTCATCTAGCACTAAATATGGATACTTGAACCATTCTTTTTTATTCCTTTCCCTCTACATTTTAAAACTCTTTAACAAACAAAACCTTACCCAAGTTTGGTACATGAGACTAAGTTGGAATGAAAAGATCTCTCTAACTCATTACATTTTGAGTTGGAATCCTACTAGAATGATCATTTCATCTTTTTCGTGGAATTCCATTCATCAACAAAACTTAGGGAAATTTTTTATCAACTTCGTCTTGGAAAACCAAAATAATAAGAGTCAATTTTATCCCTATACATTCTTTTAGCTAATTAGCTAATTTTTTTAACTCATGATACATTCATTAATTTTTATTTTTAAAATTCTAAAAAATGTTAGGTTATTTATAACTTTAATTAAAGAAACAAATAGAGAGTCGAGCGATTAAGATATCTGCGACTCCATCTAGAGGTCAGGAGTTCAAATTCCATCAATATCATTCCCCTTCCCTCTCAATTGTAATAATATAGGTTTGATAAAAAAAAGCCTTTAATTAATGATTGTTTATTATTTTTAAATCACAATCAATTTAATATATGCTTATAATATTTTTTCCTCTTCGCTATAAAAATGTTTCAATGCTACTTTTAACTTTTATGCAAATGTATAAAAACTAAACTTCCTATTAATTAAATGTAAATAAAATAAATAGAGAATAAGAACATTTGGTTTCAGTACTAATTTTTAAAAAAATTATAAAAATCAATTAAGGAGTATAATTAATTTAATTTTAACAAGAAATATCAAGAATTTTAAATTAAAAAAACTAAAGTTTTTTGTAGGCAAAAAAATAAATTGTAGGCTAAAAAATAAATCATACCATAAACAAACAAAATAAAAAAATAATATATTCTAGTACAAAGAATCAGGGCAATCAAATCAAATTAATATAGATTTTTTTCCATTCTGACATCTAAATATGATTATACCAAAATTTGAAAAAATATTATGCATTCCATTCTAACTTGATTTACTAAACACTGGATTGAAAAATTTTTGTTGGTCCATTAGTCCATTCTGGGTGGAAAGAGCTCTCCATTTTGAACTATTCTAGTGTACCAAACGTGAGGTTATAAAGTATCCAATTTTATCACTTCGAATAGATCCATCCCCCCTCCAACATCACAAATACTATTTCCACCTAAATGACTTTGTTAGTTGTCTTTTGCTAAATAGATAAGCGAAGAATGATTAGCAGGATTGCCAATCACCATCATCAACCCTTTGGCCATACCTACTGATATCTAATATCATCACCATCATGCAGTTTATTACTTTAAGCACTCAACTCCTAGACATTTGGACCTATCAGCATGCGGGGATAAGAGGAAGCTACAATCCTCATCACGTCCATAAGGGAGAATATTATGGACTTCACTCCAATCACAGGGATTCTATCATGGATGCGGCAATGAGAGGAAGCGACAAATCGTCACCACATCCATAAGGGAGAATATTATGGACTTTGTTCCAATCATGGGATTCTATTACGGACCTGGTCCATGTGTACCCAATGGTCTAGAGATGTGGCGATAAGAGAAAGCTACAATCGTCACCACGTCTATAAGGGAGAATATTATGGACTTCACTCCAATCACGGGGATTATATCAAGGACCGTCCATGATAGAATCCCCGTGATTGGAGTGAAGTCTATAATATTGAAGTCCATAAATTCTCCCTTATGGACGTAGGTACACATGGATCGAGTCCATGATAGAATCCTCGTGATTGGAGTGAAGTCCATAATATTCTCCCTTGTGGACGTGGTGATGATTGTAGCTTCCCCTTATCACCGCATGCTGATAGGTCCCAATGTCTAGGAGTTGAGTGCTTAAAGTAATAAACTGCAAGATGGTGACCACTGAGCCTTGGTGACTCAAATTTGGATTATTGGGTCCACATAGACTAGGTCCATTCAAGAAAAATCCCCTATCATTAGCCAAAAAAAAAAAAAGAGTTTCTGTCTTAGTGTTACATTCTATCACATCTGTACCCAAGGACTTGGACTTCTTTTGAATGTTAGCATTTACATTGGTGATGATAAGACTTTGCAGAACGTCAGCATTAAAACCTGGGAAGTGAACAGTGCAAGATCCCTAATACGGGACAATCCTTAGATTCAATATGCAGCACATGGAGTGCTTTAGCAAAAATATCAAGGGGTGCTAACATGGAGATTTATCATAACGCATGTAAAAATTTCAGCAAGCCCATGGCCACAGCTGAAAATCTAGTTACAATGATATTTAAATCCAGTTACAATCATTTACAAAACTGATTTTACAACTAATGAGGCATAGAAAATATTCCAATCTCTAGATGAATATCTATGTTAAAAATATTCAACATGAATCAAAGAAAGTCAAAGATGTCTTCGTTGAGGCAATGTATTTAGTTAACCAATAAGAGAATTGCACTCCTCTCCATATGTAAAGATCTTAAATGAAGCCACAGATGCATTCAGACCATGAGAATACGATTTACGAAATTGTTTTTGTCACCCCCATTTTTCGAAAAACGAAAAAAGATTAGGTGTGGAAAAAGAGTGTAGGTTTTGTAAAAATGATTTTTGAAAAATGCTTTATTTTGGAAAACAAAAAGAAAAGCAAAGGGTCTAAAATGGAACTTTAAAAATGCGACGGTTTTGGATTCGAAAATAGAATCTAAAAGGGTTTTTATAAAAAGAGAGTTGCCACTTGGTATTGAATTTTGGTGTACTAAGTCACCAAAACATATTTTATTATAAAATGTAAGAAAATCAAGAATGATTTTTTAGAAAATATTTTTTTTAAGGAAAATATAAGAAAAAAAATGAGAAAACCCTTTTAAACAACTTCAGGTCTTTGAAAACGAGAGAAAAATGAGTTTAGGAATCACAGTTGAAGAAAGAAAAGGCAAAAGCTCGCACCTAAGACACCCTTTCAACTTAGTCGAAGCTAGTTGCGAGGTTTAATCGAAATTTTCCTAAAATAACTTTAAAACTTATCACATTTGGATGTATCTATATGAATGCAAAATCCTAAATCTAGAAAGGGATACTGAAAAGGACAAAATATCCTTTGAAGTTAAATTGGAATCATCGCATTAATTGCGAAACTCCAAAATGAAGCCTCAAAGGGGTCACAAGTTATGCAAAAATGATATGTAGAAACGAAAAACAAAATATAGATATAGATATAAGTGATCAAGAAAAAAGAATGCAACAAAACGGCTACAGGTGATTAATAAACTCGTCACTAACTATTCCCACTCACGGAGGAGGGAACGGCATGTTAAGTCACCATTTCCCACGCAAGTAGATGACTATCTTTAGTCGAATTACACAAATGGCTTACGATTCTATGTGAAATGTAACCTAAATGTCATGCACTGAATATATGTAAAAAATAGATAATAAAAATAATAATACATAAAAAAAATGCAAAAATGGAAAAGGCCTTAAAAGGAGCAAAAGTGTGTGAAATGATATAAAATGCACACAAGGAGTGATCTAACACTAAAATGACTTAAGGGTCTAGCATTGGACTAACCCATTTTTTAGAAATTCTCCGCTAGTGTTGGACTAGCGAAGAAATCAGAATTAATCACAACTAGCATTGGACTAGTGTAGCGACGATACACATATATCATAATAAAATAAGTAAATAAATAAAAACATAAATTAAAGCAATAATCACATAGAATTCGATAATAGTACATAAGAGCACATAGCACATAAGCATAATATTCTAAATGTAAAATCTTAAGAAAAGCAAGTAAAACACGTAAGCACATAAACACATAGTATACAAAAGCCCTAACTATTACATCGGTGATGCCTAATTACAATCTAGAAGAAGAGACAGGTAAGAAAAATAACTTATCTAACCTATCTATTACTTTTCCTATTTAAAATACAAAATTTTTGTTAGATAAATAAATATAATCTATCTATTACATTAGGTACCAAAATACAAATTTTAATTCAATAAGAAGTATCACCTATCTATTACATTTCTCCAAATAATTAAATTAAATCTGAATAAATAACATGACATAAATAAATACTCACACATTGATGGGTGTCAACCAGCCAAAAATTATTTTATTATTTACCTACTCTCCAAAGTGAATGTGTATAGCAGCGAGTAGGGTCGTCTTCTCAGGGAAAACTGGTAGAATTATTGCTTTCAAGAAAAATGTAGTAAAAATTGGGGGTAGAGTTTCTATCAATTCGTAATTAAATATAAACACAAATATGCAATAATTAAAATGGAATTAAAGTATTGAAACAAATGAATAACAAGCTCTGGTTACGAAAACAATCTCAGCAATGTTTAGAGCTTTTAATGAACCGAGCTGTTCGCGAATACAAGTTGATTCGACTTGTGAAAGTTCAAATTCAGCTCGTTCGAGTAGTTAAAAGAGCTGAACTCGAACAAGGATTTGAGCTGGTTTATTAAACGAACGAACTCGAATACTGTTTGCGAACGCTCGTTTGCGTTCGTGAACATGGGTAATAGTGTCTTTTCACATTATTTCCAAAATAAAAACATTCGAGCTCAATCGAACCTTGTTTGATTGTGTAAAAATCGAGTTCGATCGAGCTCAGTTTGGTTGTGTTAAACGAGCCGAATTCGTTCGAGCTTACTCGAGCTCGGTTCGTTTATGTTAAACGAGTCGAATCAAATTCGATCTCGAGCATATTGTTTTATTTGACGAGTTGAACTCGAACAAATATATTAACTCGTTTAATAATCGAGTCGAGTCGAGTCGATTCGTTTATTAAACGAACAGAAGCTGAACAATGAGTATTCGGCTCAATTCGGCTCGTTAAAAGCTCTAGTAATGGTTCATCCAATTGATCATCGACACATAGGATAACTCATATATTTACAAATAAATCAGTTACAGCAATCCAGCAACCGCTGTACCATTAGTCTTTCCTTAATTACTCGGTAGTTAAGAGACGCTCTTAGATTACTTCGCTCGCTAAATAGATAACCCACGAGACGCTCATAGAATTTAATCTAATTGCAGCCTTAAAACTAAAAAAACCCAATTATAGTTAACAAACACACATGCGGGTTCATTTAAACTAGATTAGTTATTTCCATGACACAGATTAGACTACTTGTGAGGTAATGAAATTGTGTCATTCACCACTGATATCAAAACATCCAAATACATTCGGACCAAATGTTTCACTTAGCAATAAATCATTCAGTCAATTGAATAACTGGCCATATTTATTCAATTAAATCAAAATGATCATAATCAATTGATAAACATAAAATAACTAAATACTCATGAACACATGAATTGCAATTCAAACAAATATCGAAAGATTTCACAATTGATATGAAACCGTGCTTTGATTATTCCGCAACCATAAAAAAGTTTAGCTACGATCCATGAAGAATTCATAAAAATTCTTCTTACAAGACTTGAAAGAAAAGAAAAGAAAAACTAAAATTAAAGACTACAGAAAATACTAGAGAACACTAGAGATAGATATTAAATATGGCCTCCCTTCGTTGACTCCCTTGCAGTTCAAGAAAGTCACGTCTTTCCCGTCTTCGTTTCTTTCTCAATCTCACGTCACATTTGGTGGAAAGGAAAGATTTCCCTTTCCTTCTCTAAATCCAATTCCATTTAATTACCAAATAAGCATAGAGAGGAATTTAATGCAGAAAGAGTTTTCTAAAATTAGGAAACTAATTTAGTTTCCCATTGCCAATCAAACTCCAATTAACGATACTCCAAATCTCACAAAATCTGCACTTCCAACTGGATAGGCGTGGGCGCTCCTTACATCAGCAAATCTTTTGAAAATTTCCCTTGAAAAATCACTTTCCTCATTCGAATCCTATAAGCAACATAAAAACCAAATAATAATAAAATTCATCATTTAGCATAATATTTGGCTATAATTAAGACAAAATCTCAACAAATAATATGCATAATTAGCGCACTATCACACATACATAAAATAAAAAACACATAAAAGATAGATAAAAAAAAACATAGAAAAAGCACATATGAGCACGTAGGAGCACATAAAAAAAATTAAAAGAATAATCGAGATATCTCCTATTCGTAAACTTGGTACAAATGCTAACAAAATAAGCAAACACATCAAGGTACTAATATTTTGGATAAACAAACCATAAAGTGAATAATGCAATATTAATCACTATAATCAAAGGATAAAATACAAGGGAATTACAATAACCACAACAAACAAAAAGTTAAAAGCACTAACTAAACATTTTAAAATATATATTTTTAATTTAAATAAAGAAAATAGAATGATGTGTAATTAAACTTTTAACACATAAATAAAAAAACCTAAATAATATAAAGAGGTACAAAGAAACTAATTTAAGCATTAATTAAATAAAAATCAAATTTGGGCATTGATTTAAAAATGTAAAAACGCAAAAAGGGCATAATTGGAAGTTTTGAGGGCTTAATTAAAAAAAGAAAAGTTTTTGGTTTTAAAAAAATGAAAATTTTGAGCTACATTCTAGAGCAAAAAATGTAATATATAGCAAACTAAGAAGTAAAATTACAATTTTAAACAATATTTAGGGTAATAATATAATTTATAACAAATTTAAATGCTAAAATATAATTTCCAATCAAAACATAAGGGCAAAAATTTTAATTCCAGCAAGTTTAAAACCAAATATGTAAATTATAGCAAGCCAATGGAAGAGATATAATTTCCAACCATATTTAAAGGTAAAAATGCAATTTTCAGCAATTAGGGAGGAATCGAAATCAAATTTCCAGTAATATTTGAGGACCAAAAATGAAATTCCAGCAAATATGAGGGACCAAATTACAAATCCAGCCATTAGGAAGGGTCAAAAATCAAATTCTAGTAACATTGGAGGACCAAGAATGAAATTCCGGCAAAAATGAGGGACCGTATTACAAATCCAGCAATTAGGAAGGGGTCAAAATGTAATTTTAACAAGCTTAGGGGCTAAATTGCATTTTAGGGAAGCTAAAGGGCAAAAATATAATTTCTAGCAACTTTAAAACCAAATTTGCAATTATTCTAGATATAATTGAAAAGATAAATAAGTTTTACGGGTCAATATAAATAAATAAGGACTTAAATGAAGGAAACCAAAAGTATTGAGGGGCATAATGAAACAATTAAGAACCTAAGGAGGCAAAACATAAATATCTAATCTAATAAATAAGAGAAACTAACCCAAACTACGTCAATTTATGTCAAAATGACATAGTTTTGGTAGCAGATTTTTTTTTAACCGATTCTCTCTCTCTCTCTCTCTCTCTCTTTTTCTTTCTCTTTTTTTCTTTCTTTTCTCTATTTCTCTCTTTTTTTTTCTTTTCTTCTTTCTCCATTTCTTCTTTCTTTTCTCCTTTCTTTCTCTCTTCCTCCAGATTTCATCTCTGTCTCTCTTCTTTCAACTGATTCATCTATTCTCTCTCTCTCTCTCTCTCTCTCTCTGCCCTCTCACCGTTTCTTTCTTTCTGCAATTTCTCTCTAGTTTTTTTTTCTTTCCCCTCTCTCTTCCCTCTGGTCTTGTTCCTTTTCTTCCTCCCTCTCTCTCTCTTTCTCTCTCTCTCTCTCTCTCTCTCTCTCTCTCCCTCTCCCTCTTCTAACCGAACGCCTGGCTTTCCCAAAAACTCAAATTTTTTTGTTAGTATCTCCACCCCCAAAATTTTAATTGGCTTTCCTAATACCTATCAAACCCAACTGAAAGAAATTGAAACCAACAAAATTGAATAGAAATCTGTAAAGAAAAGGAGAAAAAACCTCACCTTCTTAGGCAAGAGAGAAACCAGCTTGATGGTGGCAATGGGGAGGCGCTGGCGGTTCTTGATGGTTGTGGGATGGTGGTGCCGACTTGGTTGTGGTGCGCTAGCTGCGGGTGGTGCATGGTCTCTAGGTTGGTGGTGGTTGGTCACTGGTGGTGGGAATTTTGGTAGTGTCAATTGAAGTTTTAGTTGCAGTTGGATATGTGATTCCTGGTTTGGGCGGTTGTTGGCTGTGACTTTGGGTGTTCGTTTGTGTGAATTTTTGTGTATGTGAATGTGTGAATTGTAGTGTGTGATGTGAATGTTATGTGTGTGGTGTTTGTGAAATCAGTGCGTGTGTGTTTGTGATGTGCTGATGATGATGAAGCTGTGTTTTGTGTTGTGAGGGCCGTGTGAATGGAACTAGGGGTGTGTGTGTGTATTGAAGTGATGGTGAAGTGGTTGTTTTTGTGCAGGTGTGTGAATGGTGAATTGGTGGTGAGGTGAGGGCTAGCCGATGAAGTGAACTGTGTGAGCCATGAGAATGCAATATGTACGTGGTGTGAAGTGTGCAGGTGTATGTGTATGGCTGAGAGCGGGATGAGGATGGAAGGGAGTTGTGTGTAGTTGTGAAGGTTGTGTCCTTTGTGTTTTTGCTGAAGAAGTGTGAGTGAAGTGCGTGAGTGAGGACCAAGAGGGAGTGAGTTGTGTGATTGAATGTGTGATGTTATGAAGGGCGAGAAGGAGAGGGAGTGAATTGGTGAAATGGGGGATGTGTGTGCTGAAGTGAAGGAATGCTGAGAGGGAGGGTGAGGGAATCAGTGAGCTTTCTAGTGAAGGTCAGTAAGAAACGAGGGAGAAGTGAGGTTTGTGTGCAAAGGTGTGAGAGTGCCAGAGTAAGTTTGTGTGTCTGTGAGTGAAAAAATCGAGAGAGTGAGTGTGAGGGTGAGTGATCAGGTCGAATGAGTGGAAGGCAGAGACTTGAGAGGTAAAAAACAGTGAGTTAGAGGAGAGGAAAATGATGATGAATCAAAAAAAAAAAAAAAAGAAAATGATCAATAATCCCCTAAAATCTGCTGATAGGATTGTAAGTGGGGAGAGAAGTGATGATGGTGTATGAGAGATTGATGGGTGCAGTTGAGGCTGGTGATGCTACAGTGGATGGGGATTGAATCAAGCAGCCATAGCAAGAGGAATAGCAGCAGTTTCATTTTCTTTTTTTTGAAGAAATTTGTAAAGAAAATGAAGAAAAAAAATGAAATAAAATATAAGACACTTGGACTCCTTAAAATTAATAAGAAAATACTAAAATTTAGCATTATAAGAATAAAAAAATAAAATTCACCGTAAAGTTCAAGATTAATATAATATTAAAAAACGTGCTATCAATAGATAAAAAGATAAAAAAAACTTGAAATAAATACCAAACGGTTTCTAAAAATCATGAAATTGTTACATAAAATGCACACATAAAATTTTTCACACGAAAATTCTTAAATAAAAGTTGCATTGGAAAATACGCCATTCACGACAAAAATCATGAAAATTAAGAAAATTACTAAATGACATTTAAAAATCACAAAAATTGTACACAAAATAAATTATTACATAGAACACATATATTAAAATTTTTACATTAACGCATTCCCGAGAAACACACCTTTAATAAACAAAAAATACGAAAATTAAGTAAATAGCAAATGACTTCTAAAAATCATGAAATTTCTATAAAAAATTTATAAGTATATAGAATGCACGTATAAAAATTTTCAAACAAAATTCTAATAAAGTATAAAAATAAAATAAAAAATACATTGAAAATCGTGCTTTTAACTTAAAAATACCAAAATTCTAAATAATTACTAAATGACTCAAAAAATCTTTAAAGATTAGAGAAATGATAGAAAAACCATAAATTATGAATTTAGAAATGAAAATAAAATAAAAGATATCTATAAGTTAAAATTACCATTTTGCCCCTAATGCGACTAATTAGTCATCATTTGCGTAAAAATTGCAATTGGCTCCCCCGAAAAATAAAAAGTATTCCAAAATATTAAAAAATTAAAGGGTGTGTCAAAATTTGGTATCTATAATTTTCATGTAGGTTTTTAATGTGCAATAAAGAAAGCTAAAATTTTCATTTATTTAGGAAATCTAATAAAGATTACATGTAACCCTTATAAGCTGAATTAAGATTATACAAGAACATAAATATGTCTAACGTTATAAATGAGTTTCATTTTTAACTCATACTTAGACATATCTATAAACTAAATAACTAAAACAAAACCCAAAAATTGGAATTTAGGAACTATGCATGAAGTTCAAATGCTATAGAATCCAAACACATCGGGCTTGCTCCCACTTTAAATATCCCTTTCCCTTTTTCCATAACATTTCAAAAGAAACTAAACCTTCGGGCTTGCTCCTACATCGGGAGTTTGAGAGCTTGAGTGTGTAAATTTAAGGTAACTTAGCCCTTCCTCCAATCAGCAATTGCCTGAATGGTGTGGATTAGCGAATCCTACCTTAAGTACCTCTTTTCCCTTTCCCCATAACGTTTCAAAAAAAAAAAAAGAATCCAAACACAATTTGAAGATAATTATATGAGCTGTTCTATTTTACGACTTAAAGGCACATGAAAAAATACCACTTTTTTTTTAAGTAGATTAGAACCTATCCAAATGCTAAACAGTCCATGCCCAAATGACTGACGGTTTGGGCTTTGGAGAACTCAAAGTAATGGACTCATTTGCAGGCAGAAAGCAGATTTAATTGATTTTTTTCCCTATATCCAGCAATAGTTGGGTTTGAGTGTTGGATTTGGACTTAACTGGATGGCCCAATTTATTATGCCCAGGTGATATGTGTTTCAGTTTGGGCCACCCAATAAACCCGCTAAGACTTGTCAAATTCTGTCTGACTTTCTTGACCTGCCCAATACCGTCTCACTTCTTCGTAGCTGCCATTCCCATTTCACAGCCTGTGTCAATTTCATCAATATATGCATTTCTCCCTTCTTCATTTTAAATATGTCTATTTTTGGGATACTTATCTCCTATTTCAAACTATGAGAATTGTGGAAAAAATATAAAGCTTTTGTTAATTATCTGAGAAAAATTGAAATGTGAAAGTTATTGTGGCTTGTTTTGTAAGCGATTGGAGTTATTAAGATCTATTTTTTGTTTATTTGGTACTACAAAAAGAAATTCTTCGACTTATTAAAATTCGTTTTTGTTTTTTTATTTGCTTATTGTACGTGAGAAATTGTGTGAGTAAAAAAACAAAGAGGAAAAAGTTATAAAGTTAAAAGGATAATAATCAGGTGACCTGCACCGATTTTTCTCATTAATTAGATTGTTACAAATGAGTTGATCTAATTATAGACATCAGCCAATTATGACCCGTCTCTACCCATCCGATCCATCTCGAGAGCACCAAAATAAAAAGAACTTGACAGCACCAAATCGAGTGTACATGTTCTAGAAGCACTAATACTATTAGCAGTAATTTTTGGTGCGCTGACATTTGAAAAGATTTTTTATACAAACAAGTTTATATGTGCATACATATATACATATATACGCGTGCGTGCACACACACATATATAATATATAGAATACTATTAGCAGTAAATTTTGGTACGCTGACATTTGAAAAGATTTTTTATACAAACAAGTTTATATGTGTGTGTACATACATACATGTATATACATATATATATGTACATATATACATATATATGTATATACATGTATGTATGTATACATCTATATATGTGTGTATACATGTACATATCTACACATATATATGTATGTTTGCATATGTATACATCTATACATACATATATATATATATATATACATGTATACACACATATAGAGACACACACATATATATGTATGTATGGATGTATACACATACATACATACATACATACATACATACATGTGTGTATATACATATATATACACGTGTGTGTATGAGAATAAAAAATGAAATAAAAAAAACCTATAATTCTATTCCCTAAATTTCAAAATTTCTGGTTGTGTTAAGATAAATTAAAATCAAAGGATTTTAGTAGCATTAATATTGGAGATTACGGTTGCATGCAAAAAATATATTAGATAATGAAGTTACATCACCTAGGCCACCAAATAAATATAGCTTTGGTAATTACTAGATAATGAAAATTCACTGTATGTAAGTAATAAAATATAATAAATATTAGTATATTTGGATGATCTAGTGTATTTACGTAAAAAATGTAGTTGATACTGAGTATCAGAGATCACACCTATACCACGTGAGACGTAATATATTATGACTAGCCTTCGGTATTCAATTTCCTTAGGTTAGATATTTTTAATTTGTTTTCACAATTCAAGTGTAATAATTTTTTGAGGTAAGTTCCGCTCTTATGTAATATTTTGATTTTTATTTAACAAAATTTGAGTTAGAATCCTCCCTGTGTACAGATTTTGCAAAAAAAAAAATTTGTGAATCCTAATAAACTTGAGCATATTTAAAACACAGGAGTTAGATACAGGATGAGTATTAGGTGCACGATCCGTGTCATGTGAACCAATCATATATTGCTAAATAATAAAAGGTGTGATCCATTCTGTTAGATACAACTAACTTTAAAAAAAAGAGAAAATTGTTAGTTTGGTATTAAATATTTGGAGCATCGGTAGTTTCAGTCTTTGAAGTTTAGACAAAAGCAAATCTCGTACTAAATGTTTTAATTTTTTAGCATATCTAGTCTTATTGACTAATTTTACAAATATCTTATCAGAATTTGATCAAGTGATACTCACGTGTCAGTTACAAAAATTTTAAAAAAGAATTAGATTAAAAAAAATTTAATTGTTATAATTTGTAATTAAAGACACTAATTTGAGTTCATATATGATAAATAAGTAGATAAAACTAAAAAAAATCACCTAGATAGTGCATTCGCCTATATCCCTTTAATTACAAATTATGCTAATTAAATTTTTTTCTTTTTTTAATTCTTTTTGAAAATATTTATAACTGTCACGTGAGTTTTATGCGACCAGATTCTGATAAGATTTGAGAAAATTGGTCAATAAGACTAAATATGTTGAAAAATTAAAATATTTGGTACTAGATTTGCTTTATCCAAACTTTAAGAATTGAAACTGTCGATGGCCCAAATATTTGGTACCAAAATTACAATTTTCTTTTAAAAATAAGGGTTAATAACACTTTGTCCCCCTGAACTTAGGGGGTAGTCACACTTTGCCCCTCTCAACCTTAAATATATACACTTTACCCCAAAAAGGCTAGTCAAAATTAAGAATTAAAAAAAAGGGTTAATTACACTTTGCCCCCTAAACTTGGAGTATATACACTTTGCCCCCTCTATTTAACGGAATTTGCAGTCTTTAACGGGCAAAAATTGGTGTTAAAATTAGTTGGCAAAAATACCCTTCCCATTTTACAAATGCTCAATTTGTTAACCATTGCTGTAGCAGACCATAGAAAACACCAATATATATGTAGAATATGCTTGAAATTATTGAATACAACAAGTTTTCTACCAAAAAAATAAGCAAAGTTGAAGAAACAACCGGTAGAAAACACTATACATATGCCATGTATATGAAGAATACAGCTTAAAGCTAGAGAATACAACAGATTTCAGCCAAGGAAATATGCAAAGTTCAAGAAACTCGAGGCCAAGGTGTTCATCACATTCATCATCAGAGTGCTCATATGCAAAGAAATGCACCAATTCAACAAAGTGCAAATGTGGTATAGCAGCTCCAATTCGAACCTCATGGACTCATGAAAATCCTGGAAGAATGTTTATGGGATGCTCTAACTACAATGTAAGTAAATCATGAAAATATACATTTTAGACATTCGAAATGTAGTTACATGCAGAATTTTTTTGTTTTGATAACAGAATAGCAGGGGTTGTGACTTTTTCCAATGGGTTGAACCTGAAATATGTGATAGAGGATTGCAAATTGGGAGGCGGTTCATAGACAGAATAGAAGATCTACAAAGCAACACTAAAGAGCTGCTAGCAACATATCAAAGTAAGAATGTTCAAAGGGACGACAATCTAATGCTTTACGAGGAACTCCTACAAGACTACCAAGATTTGAAGAAAACATGCAAATCACTAAAGGCAGATGTGGCAAAGTACAAAGAAGCTTACAAAGCCTATAAAAAGCATGCAAATAAAGTGAAAAAACTCTTATTTGTAATGATCATTTGTATTTTGTTTTATGTGATAGGCTTAGATAGACATTCTAAAGAAGTTGGGAGGCATTGTTTGGCATGATTCTAGTAATCTGTTGACATATGAATCCCACAAATAATGAATGAAATATTATAAAGCCAAAAGATTATACTTGCCCTAAAAAACTAAAGCTTATCAGTTCACTGCCATCAAAGTACCCAAAAAGAATCCTAACACAAGAATAGGATAATATATTCACTGTTTTGGCACCCAAAAGAGACAATAACAGCAAGTAGTTTTTAGTCAATTCACAGCATTTTACATGTCACAAAAACCAGATTCAACCTAAGCTAATCATAAGAGTATTTAGCCATATTCCAGCAATATAGATGTCATCAAAATCAGATCACCAACATACTAAATTTACCACATGAGTACTTTGTCAAATGATAGAATTTCAGCCCCACCAAAATTACATTCATTCTAAACTAAGCAAAAGAAACAAAAATACTCTCATTTTAGCTGTCTGTGACATCATCTCTTGATGGAGCTACTTGATCCTTGTGAATATGAAGCCCAGTGTGAGAAGACTGAGATGAGAACAATACATCACCAAATCTACTATTTTGTTTGTGAATCTAGCGCAAAAAAATAATTTATATAAGTCATATTCATTGCACATATGAGCATGTAATGCGAAACAATGTTACCTGAAAATCTGTAGAGGTTGTACGTGTAGATGATGCAGTAACAGTTCCAGATAAAGTAGAAGCTGCATCATGTCTTCCAATTGTGCTTTGACTAGCTGAACAAGTTGACCACTGTAATATGAAAATAAACAAAAGAAATAATTAATTAATTTATTTATTTGGAATAATTTACAAAAGTTGAATAAAAATTACCATGTAAGTTGGCTGCACATGGGGCATGTTATTGCTTCCATGACCCTACAAAGTCAATGAATGCAAAAAATTAAGATAAAACATCTGAAATTTGAAAAATATTTGAATTTTAGTACCTGATCATTAGGAATGAAATGAGTCATTGTTGACATTCCAATACCATTCCAAAGCCCAAAACCTGTGTATGGCCCATAATTCTTCTTTTTATTACCCATATTTCCTCTACCCGTTCCAACACTCCTACCTCTACCTCTTCTGGAACTTGTATCCTTACCCCTTCCAACGCTCCTACCTCTACCTATTCTGGCATTTGCTGAAACCATAGAACCAGATTGATTAATAGTGCCAGTTGATTGATTTTGAGTGCCTGGACTTTCCCTTTCACCCTAAAACAGTAACATACACGTGTTAAACAAGCACTTAAAATTCCATTTAACTATTTATATAAAACAAAATGTAAAAATTTGACTGAAACAAATACCTGTTGCATTTCAGTGCTATTTCTTTGTCTTTGTGAGACTAGATCTGCCTTGCATGTCTTGGAGGTGTGTCCACTTTGCTTGCATTTACTACAATGCATTATGGTGCCTCTTCTAGTTACCTTACCACAAGCTTTTTGGTTTTGGTCTTCATCAAGGCCTTTTCTTCTAATCTTTCTAGGCTTGCCAGGTCTTTTTCTTAACAAAGGAGGATCTGTCTTGTCACCTTGTGCCTCAGTCCATTGTTGCTGGTCTGGAATTGGCATGATAACATGCTGATATGTCTTAATATAGCTCTGAATGCTATAATATTCATGCACATAATCAGCAGGTTCTTTGTTACCAAGCATACACGTTGAACAGGTGTGCACACAAGGTATTCCAGTCATGTCCCATTCTCTACAACTGCAAGTCTTGTTGTTTAAGTCCACAATATAACTTTTATTCAGCTGCTGCACTTCAAACACACCATCTGATGCACGTATGGGCTCAAAGTCAACTGACTTAGCTTTGTTATCTTCCAACTTGTCATGGATTCTTGGGCAAATGTCACCTTTAACCTTTGCAATCCACTCTCTTTTTTCTTGAAATCTACACATTATCATCTTCTTAATATCCTCAAACATGGTTAATATTGGCTGCTCTCTTGCCATGCCAATATATTGGTTAAAACTTTCACTTATGTTATTGCTTAGCAAATCACATTTAGCTCTTAGACTAAAGAAGCACCTAGCCCAAAGATTTGGTGAAATTGCACTCAGCCACTTGTGTGCTTCTAGATTAACAGTCTTTAGTTCAGTCATCTTTCTCTCCCATTGGACTGGTAGATATGCCCTTGCAGCAGCCCATACAATGTCCCTTAATATCTTATCCTTGAACTTTAACTTAAAATTGGCATACAAATGCCTAACACAAAACCTGTGTTCAACAGTAGGAAATAACTTCTCAAATGTTTCTACAAGTCCCTATCCAGAAAATTAATAAAAAGCATCAAGATAACTATTATAAAATTTATGCACTATTACATATTTAAAAAACTGCAAGCAGAAATTTATACCTTTTGCCTATCAGAAATAAATATCCATCCCATTCGACTTGGACTTCCAATTTGTGTTGTCAGAGTCTCAAGAAACCAAGACCAGCTATCCTTACATTCAGCTTCTACACAAGCCATTGCCAAAGGATACATCTGATTGTTTGCATCTCTACCAACAGCATGCATCAAATGTCCTCCAAAAACACCCTTCAAATGACATGCATCTAGACCTATAACAGGTCTGCATCCTTGTATAAATCCCTGACTTTGAGTACTAAACATAACAAACATTCTCTTAAAAGTTGGATTCCTATTGATACCTATTGATTAGTTCTCAATATTGCCACAGAACCTGGATTTCTGTCAATAATTGTAGCACAATAGTCCCTTAATTTCATATATTGATCTTTATGTTCACCTTGAACTGTTTTCAAAGCAATTCTCTTTGCTCTATAAGCCTGCATTTTTCCCACATATAACCTGTACTTCTTTCTTACAGCTTTCCTAAAAGATCTTGATTCCCAATCTTGATTATCAACTAATTCTGACAAGAATTTGTTTGCCAACCACCTGGAATTCGCACTTTTATTTTTGAATGACCAAGGACATCTATGAGGAACACCTTTAATTGTTTTAATTTGAATAGCTGATGTTCCTCTATAGCTACTTGCATGAATTCTCCATCCACATTCTCTTTCACATTTTGCAGTCACCTTATCCTTCTCATTCTTTATGAATTTCAGAACAAAACCTTACTTTATAGAGTACATTCTCACAACTTTTCTATACACCTGCACTGTTGGAAGTATTAATCCCACAAATAATTCAGGATTTTCCATATCCCTATCCTCATTAAACTCAAGAAACTCTTCTTCATTCTCCTCATCAGATGAATTAGGTGCCACTTCTAGAATTTCATCATCACTAAGTTGGTAAGCTTCCTGAAATTTTTTTCCACTTCTAGCAGTAGTAAAGGCAACATAATCCTCTGAAATCAGTCTAGCATATTCAGCATATTCCCCAAGGTGAATTATGGGTGCATGGTCAGCTACAAGTTCATCATCTCTTAGAGGATCACATGCATCATTAATTGTGTCACCATCTAAAAAAAACTCTATATCAGAGCCATCATCAGTAAATCCATCACTTCTACCACTATAACTAGAATTTGAATCTTCACTAAGGCTATCTGTATGATTTTCAGCTTGCTCATCATTACCAGAGCGTACTTTATCACCACTTTGAACCTCTGCATCACTATTTTGTCCTGTCTTTTGCATTTCTTTATCATACTTTTCAATACCCACATTATCTTCCTCATTACCCACAAATGGATTAATCTCATCATCACCTAATCCCCAAAAATTTGGTAAAGGTTTGTTTGGAATTATATCCCCAACATACATTTCAATATTAGGTTCATCTCTAAAAAACCCAAACATCTCAAGAACCTCTTCATCTTTCTTAACCAATCTAAACTCGCCATTTGGAAGTTTATACCTAATAGTCATGTTTATAGGTAGGTTCAAAAGTTTCAACATTTCTCTAAGTTCAATGTAGGACATAAAATCTGGGTCAATATCCTTAAAGAATACCGCTTGTCCCCCCACATAATGCATTTGTGGTTTGTCTTGAAAATGACCATTGCACCACACTTTCAAACAAAACATGGCTGTCATTTTCACATAAACAAACAATACAATGTCAAAAAAGTGTTTAAAAAAGTAGACATATGCTATACTTCAAAAATAGTGTCAAGATTTTTTTTTTTTTTTGAAAAAATAGTGTCAAGATTGAATGACATGTGCAGTTGTATAACATAACAAAACATCCATAATAAAAAATAAGATGCTAGCATAAAATATTGTAAATAGGTACGTCAAACAACAAATAAAGGGGGACAAAAATATGCACAACATAGCAAACGTTAAAGATTAAGACTCATATTAAGCTGCAAATAATCTTCAACAAGAAAACGCAGCTGTGATTTTTACATAAACTAACAAAAAGCAAAGCTCAAACAACATAACAAAGGTTGACAATTTTTAGGAAATTAGTGGTAGTTACGGGTTCACAGTTGCAAACAAACAATAAGAAAACCAAGCAACCAAAACCCATCAATTAGTCGAAACTTCGTCGAACCGTACCTGCAATTAAGTTGGATTCAACACAAATCTTTTTATTTCTTCTCAATTTTCATGGTCCACTGGAGCTGATTTGCAGAGATGAAAATGCGCATGAAACCCTTCTGTAATTTGGGATTTTTTCCACATTTTAGCTGCTGTACTTGTTTTTATATTTTGGAGTTTTTAATCCCATTTTTTTTCCATACATCACGTGGCCATTTTAGCCTGAAGGGCACTCTTGTCCACAAGCCAATATTCGTTAGGCAACTATTGTCATTTTATTGCCCTTTTTAACTGATGCGTTACTTTTAACTTCTGCCTTTTTATCAGAGGGGGCAAAGTGTATATACTCTTAGTTCAGGGGGCAAAGTGTTACTTTCCCCCTAGTTCAGGGGGGCAAAGTGTAATTAACCCTTAAAAAAATGAGTGTTATGACATTATTTCCATTTTATTAATTAATATATTTATAACTTAATATTATTTCCTTTCATTTTTAAAAGATTTATTTCTTTACTATCATATTAATTATATAAAAATATCAAACTAAAAAATTTAAAGAAAGTTAATATTTAATTTACATCTTTAAAATTTTTTCTCTTGTATTAATATTTATTTCTATATATGTTTTTATTTATTTATTACACTTTAAGTTAAACAAAACTGATAAATAACACAACACCAAAAGATTAATTCAATTACCAAAATTTATATAAAAAGGTAATACCAAACTTATTTATTTAAAGTAATTTTTTTCATTTTAATTTATCTAAATGTTTAGACTAATAGCTTTGTTATTTTTTATATTTATCAAATTAGTCCAATATGAAATTCTTAATTAAAGAATTTCTTCCTATTTATTCTTTTGGACTAAATATTATATTTTTTTTGTTTGACTTTTTTTTTTTTGCCCTAGTACTATATAATGGGCTAACTCTTCTTTTTTTTTTTCCAAAATATTCTTTGATTAAAAATTTCATATTGGACTAATTTGATAAATATAAAAATGACTATTATATTAGTCCAAAAGTTTAAATAAATTAAAGTGATAAAAATTTAATTTAATAAATGAGTTTGGTATTACCATTTTTACATAAATTTTGACAATTGAATTTATTTTAGTGTCATTTTATTTATCGGTTTTGTTTGACTTAAAGTCTAATAAATTAAACAAACATGTATAGAAATAAATATTAATCGAAGAGGAAAATTTCAAGAATATAAACTAAATATTAACTTTCGTTAAATTTTTTAGTTTGATATTTTTATACAATTAATACAATAGAAAAGATATAAATCTTTTAAAAATGAAAAGAAATGATAATAAGTTATAAATATATTCATTAATATAAAGGCAATAATGTCATAACACTTACTTTTTTTTGAATTTCTAACTTTGACTAGTCTTTGGTCGCAAAGTGTATATATTTGAAGTTGGGGGGGGGGGGGTAAAGTGTGACTATCCTCTAAGTTTAGGGGGACAAAGTGTTATTAACCCTAAAAATAATAAAAAGATGTGATTTGACCGGTAATCATTTGTTTTCAAGATCACAGCATCAGGACCTTTACTGTCTTCCTAAGCTACTGCTCACCCTGCCAACCCCTTAACCCACAAGCGCAATGTAGTTATTTATACTCGATGGCTTTTATTGTAGTTTACAAAAAAGTACAAACTTTAAAAGAATTCATCCAAATCTGTATTTGATGGTGCGCTTTAGTGGGGTTGACTAACAACAGTAGAGACTGAAAGGCAAACACCAGTTCCAACTCCAAAAGTGCGGAGGTTGTAGTTTTGATGACAAAAGAGAAATGTCTATCTTTCTGATTGATATTCGTCTTTCAATTCTTCAGATTTAGCCGTCTCCTCTAGATTATATTTGAAGGTATTCTCCTTCCTTCTTTCTTGCTAATTTGTTGAATAAAGTAGTGATTTCTGTTGTTGGTGAAAATGGATTTCAATTGGAGCAAAACGTGATTTGTCAGAGTGGGTTCTGTTTATTTAGCATTTATTTTTGATATGATTCATGATTTTTACTAGTTTGTGCAACTACTAATAAAAGTTTCATTTGATTTATTTCACTTGAATGCTTTTCTTGATTTCTTACCTATGCTTTGCTTCTTGA
This sequence comes from Mitragyna speciosa, assembly GCA_024721245.1. Taxonomy (NCBI): domain Eukaryota; kingdom Viridiplantae; phylum Streptophyta; class Magnoliopsida; order Gentianales; family Rubiaceae; genus Mitragyna; species Mitragyna speciosa. The sequence goes on from CM045569.1 coordinate 10,298,071, forward strand.
TTTAGTATAGTAATCGTTGACTTGTACTGAATATATGACTTTAGTGGTTGAAGTATATATTTTTACATAATTGATGTAGATTGTTATAAATAGTAGCTATTGATGTGGTAGAATCATAGTGGCTTTGCTAGGATTGCTTGGCATAGAATGCTAGGAATTGAGCAGGATTATTCTCCAAACAAGACCTCATAGCCAAATAGTTCTTTTTCCTAACAAATTACAGTGTTCATACACGATTATAAGTTTTTTTTTTTTGGCTAACCCCGTACACGGGGGTGGGCGCCACTCCCAATTTTATTAAAATTAAATGAGGGGGACATAAAACCTTACCTCAAAAGACCCACATAGAGAAATAAATTAGTGCTTACATTTCCTAATAGAATGAAAACCTAATCTATCTACCCGTATCTCTCCTCTAGCAAGACCTGGGAGATCCAATTCTGAAGCAATCATCTTTGTCTGCTGAGTTGAGCAACCTTCATTGGCCAAAATATCTGCGACTTTATTAGCTTCCCGATAACAGTGAGCAATGGAAAGAAAAGAACCCACTAACTTCATCAATTCTTGAACTTCACTTGAGATCGTCCATGGATATTGGGCTTGCTTCTTTAATATGTTGATCAGCACTTGGGAATCACATTCCACATGAAAAGTAGTATACCCCAAGCGTATAGATTCACGAATACCAAAAAGTAATGCTTTGGTCTCAGCTTGAATACTAGTTCCAGCTCCAAAAAAACATGAAAATGCAAATAAAAGCATACCGTGTGAATCCCTTAAAATCCCTTAAAAGCATACATGATTATAAGTTCATTCACCTAGTTGGTTGAATTTGTTAGTTGGCTAAGAAAACGACTAAATGATTAGCAAAATAAAGAAAATGACTAAATGATTAGAAAAGTATTTTTTCTAAGCCATTTTAGCTGGCATAACAAACTTATGAACTTAAGTTATCAGAAAACAGGAAACCTATAAATTTGATTGGAATTCTTGGGCGCTTGCATTTCAAATGTCTACTTTTTGATGACCATTTAAATGGCTCAAGTTATAATTCATTCTAAATGCTCCGGTGGGATTTTTTTACATTAAGCTCCCTGTTGTTGATCTACTTCATCTTCTAAACATTGGGACATGTTAAAATGTCATGCCAATTTTAATACAGCTTCATTCCTTTTCTTTGAAACTTTTTTCCTGCCATGTCAAGTCAATGTTGATTAGATGTGCAATACTATTCTCATCGTATGAAATAGATACTTATAGGATCTCTTTTTAATAGGATATTTTTTTCCATTCATCCAGCACTGAAGGTTCACATCTTTGTTAATACCAACAACTAAACGGAAAAACAAACAAAAGCTAGGTTTGTATTTTAAGTTGGCATTAGAGTTGATGCAAAATAGTTGTCCGTTTTTGGCAAATTAACTTACCTTAAGACTTGTTTAAGTCAATCTATAGTTAAGCTTGACTCTTGTTTAAATCAATCTGTAGTTAAGCTTTAGTAAATTGTGATGAGTTATTAGGGAATTCTGTTGTACTAGTTATCTTGTCTGAATATGGTGGTGTTCAAAGTGTGATATTGTGGCTGCAAATCCTCAACTTGTTGGCTGGAGAGTGAAAAGGGGTACTAGAGAAGGAAGAGAAGGAGAAATGAAGAGAGGGAGCGGGAGGTTAAGGGGTTGATTTCTAAGACTAGGGATTTTGATTGATGGTTGAGACCCGATTGAGAAAATTATACATAGTGTAGTGGGAAAAGAGGACTAGTGGCTTTTTTTGGTGCGTTTACTAATCGTGGATGGGATGTTGAACATTGGTTGAACACTGTTACGTGGCATTTGTCAACATTTTCTTGGTACCGTATGGTTAAGAATTATCCACACAAATGTCATACTTGGTATGCCTGCAATAATATGCACCAGGTTTGAAATATTATCGTAATAGCATTTGGTAAGAGAAAGGAAATGAAAAAGGGCAAGTGTGGCGATTTTTAATGATTGAATACAGTTTCCCTAAAACTAAATTTGTATCCAATTAGCTACAGAAGAAGGGGGAGGGGGAAATCTATTATATTTCCTTCATTTTCTATGTCAAACATAAGTAGAAACTTTAGCTAAAACATGGGATCCTATATGTGTAAATCAAAACTAGGCAAATATTTACCTGAAGTCGAGCATAAACCTAAAAAGATGAAAAAGTCCAATTCAGGAACAAAAAATTACCATCATCTTTTGGATTAAATCTTGATGAAACAATATATGAATGAGAAGTTAATGCGATAAGTTCGGTGACTTTTTATTCTATTTTTTTATTAAATAAAATAAAAAAGGAGTCAAAACTTTGTTTATTGAAAAAGAAAAATACTTTCATTAGAGGTCAAAGCGAACTTGTTATGAAAAAGGTGAGAAAAGAAAGAGGATCACAATCACTATTCTTTAGATTAATATGGTTGTGTTATTCTCTTTTTTTTTTCTCCCGATTATTTCAAGTCATAGGTAAGTAAGGCGTCTATTAGCAATTCTGAATGTACCCCTCCGTTTTCCCATCTTTCAATGAAGCATATGGAAAGATGTATCTTTTGGAAGTCTTTGTTAAGTTTGCTACCATGTGCGGAGTCTCTCAGCTCATCAAGAATAGAATTCCCATTTAATTTTTGTCGACAATCTATCTTTACCCGCTATATTGTGTATGAGAGTGAGATCTAGGGGGGAAAAAATTTCATATGTTGAAAGCTTCCACCACTGACACCAAGACTAAGTTTTTATATAGGATACCAGAACAAAAATATACCAGACGGCAAAATGGTCTAGTGTCATACTTAAACATTGAAGATGACAGCTGTATATTCCAAGATTTGAGTATTGTTAAGTGTATTTCAAATATTTTGTAATAAGTAATAAATTTACCTATTTTTGTATAATATTTTATATACGTTTTAAGTATGTTTTTAGTAATTTTGATATTAGAATGGCTCAATTTCATTATTTATCATCAAATCAAGGTTTGCTCCAAAATTAGGGTTTTTGGTCCGGATATTTGGGTTTTGAGGCAAAAATATTATTTTGAGCAAATTAATGCCCAAGTTTATTTGCTTATGCATGAAAATGATGATTAAACACAATTTGGATCAATTGAAGCTCAAAGAATATCAAATTCAAAGTTTATTCAAGTTGTACTAATTTGATCATTTAAGCTTGGAATTGTCGGCAATTATTTTTTTCATTACAAATTATGGTTCAAATGGTGGAAAAATGTCTCAATGGAATTATAGGAATAACCAAAAAAATTAAAAAGGGTAAAATGGTAAAAGAGAGTGATACGCGGGCTACGATATGCGTGATGTTAGCCGCGTATCGCCGATGCGTATCGATACCAACTTGTAGATTTCGGCTCTCTTCAACTTGTAACTTGTTCACACAATTTTTGTAGATAATTCCAGCATCCAGCTGCATTTGAGAAGCCCTAGAAGATAACACAAAGTTCAAGGAAGACTTTTGAGGCAAAAGGAATCAAATTTCATCATGAAGTCTTCAACTTGGACAAGAACTTGAGCTAGGGTTATTTCTATAACTAGATGCCTTTGAAGTCATTGAAAGATATGCTTAGTTCTATGCTTAGTTTGATGCTTGAGAAAGCTAGAACTATAGCTTGGTAGGAGGAGCACTCCTTGTAAATACTTAGAGTAGATTTTCTTTCTTAGTTTTGTAGTAAGCAAAATCATATTCTTGTAACAAGACTTTGGAGGAACTACTTTGTATTCAACATGTTTGATGAAATGCAAGGACAAGTTTTGGAGCCAAGTTCATCCAACCAATGAGCAACTCTAACCTTATTCCTTTTAGTTTCATTCATGCATGCTTGTTTACTTTTATTTATGTGCTTAAGTTTATCTTAAATATGTTGAACTAAGTTGATTTCCACTAGGTTTAGGATGAAGCTCTAATATGTTTGAATTAGTTTATGGCCTATTTATTCTTGTTTATTCATTTACTTGGTCTTAACACTTGTTGTTGATTAGCTACCAACTTCAAGTCATCTAGTTGTTATTTGACAAAGAGATTTGCACTTAACAATTGAAAGAGTAAATGGAACTTATGTTGAATCTCATGAGAGTAGTGATTCACATAGGTGGAATTAAGGTTTAAGCCACAATTCATGAGTTAAATGAACTAATGCATGCTAGACTTTACCACGAGAGTAGGAAAGCTCATGTATTCAGTAGTCTTCCATTCATAGAGAGATCTAGTTTGGAGTATAATTAGAATTGAATCCTAAACTTGAATAAAATCATCTATGGCCATAAGCTTAACTTTGCATATTTAGTGGAATTTTTAAGCCTGGTCAACTTTGTTTAACTAGTTTCTTCATTGCTTGTTTACTTGAAATTGATTTTCCCACCATTTTTACCATTTCCAAGTTTGATTGTCTAGATAATAAAGCAAGTTAGTAACTTTGGTAGTTGCTAGTTCACGTTTCCTCGTGAAATCGACCCTAATACTCATCAAAACTACAATTGACCCATGCACTTGCGTAACGAGTATTAGGTTATAAATTTTATTAATTGTTTGTATGATTTTAAGTAGATTTATTGCTATATTTTGATATAACCTAAACTCACAATTAAGTTTTTGGCGCCGTTGCCGGGGAAACAAAGAAACTTTGGCAATATCAAGGCAAATACAAGCTTTATTACTCCAGACGTTTTTGTTTTTCTTGTTTTGATATCTCTTGTATTGTCTTTTTGTAGGTACTAATTGAATCTAGGGTGAGGGAAAGCATTTAAAGGTTAGAAGTCATTCAAGCATTTTTATCGAACACATGGATGGCAATTCTTGTTGAAGCAACTATTGGCCTTATAATGAATACAAACCTAGTATTCATGAAGGTATGTCTTTTAATGATGAAGTAAAAATGTTAAAATTACAAATGAATACATTAGAAGGCATGCTACTGAATGGATTTGGTTATGACTCTAGTGTAAATAATCATTGTTGTACTATTTGTGGAGGTAATCATGCAAATTTTGAATGCGGATATAATGCTCATGTACAATTTAGAAATGTTTGCACATATTCACCTCATTATGACATTATGCTCAAAATGATAATTTGGGGTGGATGAATCAATGGAATCAACCAAATCTACCTATTTGTGTTGAACAAAATTCATTCTTAAACAAGAAATCTAATGCAAATATGGATGAAATAGATAACATGAGTAGGAGATTGGAAACCATTTTGCCAGGATTAAGGAAGCATGGAACTCTAGGAATAAGAAACCAATGCAAAAAGACAATAAAACAATAAAATGAACCTAGAATCATCATATGTTGAAAATGTTCATGTTCAAGATCAAGTAGATGAAAGTAGGAATGAGGAGATTAATGACAATTTGCTAAATAATCCTACTTTTGATGAAAATGAAGTTATAAGCAAAGAGGTGTATGTGCTAATAATGTGAATAACTTGGAACAATGTGGTGTGTATGATCTTTATGAATATACTTATATTTGTTCCATATGTGATGGTAATCATGAAGAATCTAATTGTGGCTTAATCCAACCACCATTAGAAAATTATGTTAATCCACTAGACACCTCTATGCATGAAAATGATTTTGAGCATAAAAGTGAAATTCATGAACATGCATGTATGGAAAATGTGGTTAAAAGTAAGGAAATGGACCAAAATGTTCAACGTTTAGAATCCCCAACTTGTGAAATCATGTATGAGTTTCATGAAAATAAATGTGAAGAAATGCTTGATTATTTTACTTTTGAACTTGAGCAAGAGCAAGTTATTAAGGATAATGATAATATGTGTGAAAAAGTAGTTGAAAATGTGCATATTGATGATAAATTAGTTGTGTCATCTACTTTTGAATACATGAATGAACTTGTGCTTGATGAAGAAAGAGAAAATTCAAAGGTAGAACATGAGGAGTTTAACATGAATAATCATTTTCCTTTCACTTGTGATTTTGATTTTCTTGGTATTGACAAGATACTAACACAAAAGAAAGGCATAGCCAATCATGGCTATGAAATGCTTTTCAAGTGTTTCCAAGTCATAGGTACAATTGCACAATAGATTATGTACATTGGAGCACTTGTTTTGAGGCAAAGGATACACCTATTTCTACTTAATCAACTAAGCACAAAAGGTGTATTACATCCTTTGTGGGATACACAAATCACGTGATGTGGTTGAGAAATAGTCTAGCTCTAGACTATAAATGAAGCGCGTGTTGGGAGGCAATCCAACGTTTTCAATATTTTTGTGCATTTCTAGTTTGTATTATTATGTATTAAGTAGTTTAAATTATATTTGTTTTGTATGTCTTGTAGGTATGCAAATTGGAACTTGATGATCAAGCTTGAGTCAAGTAATTTCAATCAAGAGTTTTATTTTTAAATCCCTTCTTCTTAAACATTTCATTCTAATAAGAATGTTTAACATGTGTGATATATGAGGTGTTTTAGAAGTTGAAATTCGATGAAAGTTACTATTCATGGTTGAAAAACTTTTTGAGCAAAAAGGTTATTTGGAGGTTCAATGTGATTATTTGATGTTTGGCCTACTTTTATGCTTAATATGCTCAAATAAACATGTGTGCATAATTGGTTTGGAAAGTACATTCAAATTTTGCAATTTATGCATCTTTAAAATGCATGCTCAACCCATGCAATGTGTTGTGATTTTGATGCAAAATTTGAAAAATTTGTGTTTGTACAAGTGTATTTTCATGATTCAAACTTGTTCCTATTGTTAAAGGGTTCAAAAACATAATAAATTTAAGTTTGAAAGTGCTGCAGAAAGTAGCATAAACCAATGGAATATTAACCTGCAAAACTGAAAAATCACTGCCTGTTGCAGGAAGTGATACGCGCCACAGAGATACGCGGGCGTCCGCCACATATCACTGACGCGTATCAACTTTTGGGAGCTCTGCATGATACGCTGCATAGAGATACGCGGCAGGGCTTAGTGATACGCGGGTACACACTCGCCGATCACTGTTTAAAGTGGTTTTTCATATTCATTTTATTGATTTTCAATGGGTTCACTTGCAACATGTGTTTCATGGTTTATATATATGTTTTGCACACTCAAATAAACACTTTAACTTGTTCCAATCTTGCATATTCCTAGTTTAAGTTTAGTTTGTAATTTTGAATACATGGCATGAATGGGTGATTTTTTATATGAAGCAACTATGACCAAGTTTCTTTAGCATTTTACTTCATCAATACATAATACATTTGCTCATATTACTTGTCTTTAAAATTTTCAACCCTTTGAGCCATATTGCATAAACTAAGTGTGGGGGAATTCAAGCCTTTCAAGTATGCTATGTTCAAGTTGTGTTTCACTAGCTATTCTTTTATCAGCTAATATAGTATTTGAGTATTTTTAAGCTTAAGACAAGGTTAATGAGAAAAGTGTAGACCAAATGTGAAACATGATAAAGCATTGCAAAGAGAGACTTGCCAAAAGCCCATGGACTTCAAAAATATGAACAATATCAACTTAAGGATTCTCAAACCAAGCAAGGAGAGTTTTCTTGTTTCATATTTCATTCTTAACTTTTCCTTTACACATTGCGGACAATGTATCATTTTCAGTGCGGTGAGAAGGTATAAGAATATGTTTGGTTGGGATTTGGAGTAAAGAGTTTTAAGATATTGTTTTGGTAAAATATGACCAAAATTTTTGAAAATTTGCTTCTTTAACATGTTTTATGCCATACACTTGTTAAATTCCTTTACTTTTTGAAGTAATTTATGCAATTTTGCTTGAATATTTTCTACAAAAATATGAGAAATAGTCATTATGTGACTAGGAGTTTTGTTTCTAAGAAAGTATACCTTGTAAAATAGATGTATTTATGTCTTGATTTGCACACACATATATATATAGTTATAGACACACACACATACGTATATACATATATACATACACATATATGCACATATACATATATACACATATATGAACACACACATATACGTACATATGTCTATGTAAACACACACACTATACATACATACATACATACATATATATATGTATAGGTACATATGTATATGTACACATATAATATTATATATATACATATATACACACACTCACTATATTATATATTATACCATATTATAAATATTGTATATCATAGTATTCTTTTGGTGTTTATAAGTCTAATGAATTAGTGTGAATGAAGCTTTTTGTGCCATAGATGTAATGCACTTAACCTATTTGATGGAGTAATGTAAAAGATAATACTTTTTTGTGCCATAAAATTTTTGTTTGCTTTTTAGTTAAATATGTACATCAATATGTAAATGAGCTATTTATGCTGAGTAGTAATATCTTGCAGATGTATTTTGTGAATTTTTTATTTGAATACTTGTTAGTACATATTTTGATATGGCCATTTTTCACTTAATCACTTCAAAAAAATTTTGCTATACTTTTTAAAAATAATTTTACACTAAATGATTGTACTTATACACAATAATATTAATTTGCTAATTAGTTTGTCTCCATAGATTATTTTTTGTGAGATTATTGAATTTTAAGAATATTTCAATAGTTTTAGGTGCATAGGCTTGTGAGTTTAGGCTCACAACCCGAATATTTTGTGAACTGAGTATAAGCTTCACATTTATAAGCTCGAAGCTCATAGCCCAAAGCTCATAATCTAATTAAATATATGAGCTGAGTCTGAACTTGTTAAAGCCCGGCTCATAGGGCTCGATTGACACCCCTATTAAATTGTATGTTTTAGGTGAAGAACGTGATCAACCCTTCGCGGAGTATTGAGTTTGCTCCAACTGAGGTAAGTGGAACTTGTATCCCTTGGATTTGGGAAAATTGTATTGCCAAAGTACAATCATTTTGAAACTATATTTGCTATACTAAATGGCTTGATTGTGATTATGTTCTCATTCTGCTATGATTTGACAATATAAGATATAAATGAACCACTTGAACAATGAGGTGAATGTATGTACGATGTTATATGTTTGACTCAACTGGCCGGGTGAAAGTCAATATGACTGAACTGACCGGGTTAAAGTTAGTCTGACTGGACTGACTGAGTAAAAGTTAGTATGACCAGGCAACCGGGTTATAGTGTATGACTGGATATGTAGGGCTTCGTTTGAACGTAATGAAGTTTTGAATGAATGCACAAATGCCTTATTTGAAGTGCAATGTTTGTTTTTGATGTGTGATATGTGATTTGTAATGGAAAGTGAATTTGTCTAGCCTTCATGCATTTATATGAATTATTGACTTTGTGTTGGAATGTAAGTATATGTACGACACTCTCAAGCCGCAAGACGAAACTTTTGCCACTTACTGAGTGATTTTGTCACTCACCCCTTCATTGTCACTCACATTCACCTTAGTGAATGTGATAAACATTTGGAATTGTGTATGTAAAGATTTGAAGGCTATGGTAGTGGATGACGATGTACTTGTACCTAATGTTATTATTTGGGATATTGTTAATGGCTTTGTATGTGTAATATTTGGAATGTTTATATTAGATGCTTTTACCTCATGAGCTTTGTGACTCGGCTTGGCCTGATCACGACGGTGTTATGTCCTAAGCACGGGACGTGAGATCCATGGTCTATCATCTCTGTTGTTGCTGCTTTTGTATTGCTCGTTCTTACTGTTATACAGACCGTATGCTCTGTGCTTCGGGTGTAGGTTCAAACTCCAGTTAGTTCATTTAAAATTGGAGATAACTCAGAGATGCTTTTGAGTTATTCTTGTAGCTTATAAATGTGTTTCCAGTTGATCTATATTGCCTATAAATCGAACAACCTTGTGATTACTGTATGTTATGTTTTATATGCACGGAGACATATTGGTTTGGCTTTTTCTTCTTGCTTTCTATATCTTTTCTACTTCTACTTCATTTTTTTTTAACAAGCAACCACACAACTATGCAAAGCTGATGTGGGTGATGTAATTTTTACAAATTCCCTGTTTTGGGGTTCCTTGGGGTTTCACCATTATTTGAGTTACTACGATTCAATGAATTTTTATGGAATTTCCGATCAAATTTTTGAGTTTTGTGCTCCCATTGATTTGGATATAAATATAATTGCGAAGAATTATCTGGAAAAGGAAGTAAAGGACGCGATGTGAAAACTAGCTGAACGATTTCTAATATGGAAGACATGATAACAAATGGAAAATGGAGGATAGCAAAGAACATATGGTTATGCGAAGTGGAAGTGACCCATGAATACAAAATTGTTAAAATTTTATCTTTGTATACATTCTTGTCTTTTGCACATTGGGCATCCTTTCTAGCTCAGCCCTTTTTAATTCTAGAATGTTTGTGTGCGAACATCATTTTCTATTTTGATCATCCATATTGAGCTTGTATCCATTATTTCTTGTCTAAATTCTTCATATATTTGTTATTTGATTCCATAAATAGAAAATCTTTAATTCTATGTGAATTTAAGTCGTGAGTTTTTTTATGAACATATTTTTCATAAAGCGAGCTCAAATGTTTGAACATTTCAACGGACTTGTACCTTTTGAGTCTTACCCTTTGTGATTGTTTGAGCTATATTTTCAATGAATGAAGCAATAAAAATGATCCACAACACATTTTTTCTTTTTAGCTAGCTGTTTTTTATTGTCATTTGAAATTCAATTAGTAGTAATAATTGGTTTATTATATAGGTGAAAAAATTTAAATGACTATCAACTATTTTGTATACTTTTGTTACTATACTATTTTCTGTTTTAAATAATGCATTGACGAGGATCTTCTTTAGGCCATTCATCAAGTTCAGTTAAATGAAAACTAGCTTTGTTCTCCTGCAATACATGGGATAAGCATTAACTAAAAAATATAAAAAAATATAGCAAAACATGATAATGAAAATAATGAGAACTCATAAAAATAATTTATAGTAAAAATTAAATGAATCTCTTCTAATTTTACTACATTTTTTTAATTTATAGGAATGACAATGAAGCATGATACCTACTCTTGTCCTACACATCGCTCAACTCCCAACCACTGCCATTCAAGGGATATATCTTTCGCCTTTGTTTAATACATACACATTACCCTTATCTTTCATGAAATAAATAATGACAAATTTTTTATATATATAATTGAAATATTAAGTTAAGATATTTAACTTAGTATAATTGGTGAAGTCACATTAAAGTATTACTTCAATACTTTAAGTATCGATCACTAAAAAATTGTTGCAGTTATTGATAAATTTAAAGGTAATGCTTAGTTAATAGTTGTGAAACTTTACACTGATCATATGAACAAATATTCTCTCATTTTTTTGTCAACAATGTGTATGTTTGGTTATTTGCAAGACAATGACTGACATTTAAATTTTTATTTTGACTTGTCAAATAAACTAAAGCAATTGCATGGTGTTTGAAAGGCAGTTATGATTTCTCACATCTGTAGATTTTTTTATTGAATTGGGTTGACTAATAAAAAATACTATTGAGCTAACTGATTTTGAAATGAATGGATTTGTCCTTTTGATACAACTCAAAATTTTTGTGGTTTTAAATCTAATTAAATTTCTGAGTGGGGGGCTAATTTGATATTGTGTAATATATTCCCGCGCACAGCATTTGTTAAATAATGGTAGTTAATAGTTGCTGAAAGACACTTTTAAATGACAAACTCACACCAGAATTTCTTGGTGCTCAGATATCAAACATTTTGGCCTAATGATTCACTGTTGATCTAAATCAAAGTTAAAGCTCATATACTTTAAACGACAAACTCCACGTGAATCTCTTAGTGCTCAGACATCAAATCAACAATAATTTGGCCCGATGATGCCCTGTTGATCTAAATCAAAGTTAAAGCAAAATAATGAGAAGATACAGAATTGGTCATTGACCGATGTGTAAGTGCAGATCTGGGATTCCTTTCTGTCTGCAATTCACTCTTACTGGCGTTCTCTTTGTGGTCACTGAAGCTCTTCCCAACCCGAGAAAGATGGCTGCAACTCAGGCTGTACTACTTGTTAATGTGGGGGGTCCCCTACGGAAAGCAATTTCAATGAGTGCGGATGTTGAATTTAGTCGTTCGGCAGCTAGATTTGGTTTTGAGGATCATCTCCACAAGTTGATACGTTCGCTGGAGAATATTCGAGCCTTCCTCTTGGACGCTGAAACAAAGTCTGTTTCTTCTGCGGAAGTGAAGGTTTGGCTGATAGAGGTCAACGGATACAATGGGATGGCGGATGATCTGCTGGATTGGTTTGCATACGAAGTTCGGCGGTTCAAGGTAGAGGTTCTTGAAGATAAGAAGAAGCGGAACAAGGTACGCAACTTCTTTTCTCCCTCCAACTCATTTCTAGTGACAAAGGTGAAGATGAGTCACAGGTTCAATTATATTAATTCAAGTTCTAAAAGTTTATCCCGTGAAGCCCATAGCTTTGAGCTTGAAAAACAAATAGTGGATGTAAGCACACATTTTGAACAACTTCGACGGACTACAGATTCTTCCGTTGTAGAATCACAAATGCTCAAAACAAGTTCTGATGCCCTCAAGCTGAAGGACTTGTTACTCGAGAGAGTTGAAGGAGCTGGAAATGAGGAGGATTTGTTCTTCGTTAGCTTAGTGGGCATCTATGTTTTCAGACTCGGACCGGGTATCGACCCGGCCGAGCTCAGGGGTCAGGGGTCAATGGGTTCGACCGGGGGTCGATTCGGGGTCGAACCGGATGACGTCATAAATATTTTATATATATATATATATATATATATATATAACACATATATACACTTACTAATTTTTTTCTTAATTTTAGTTGTTAGTCTAAAAAATTATAGCCAAAATACCCTCAATAACCATTTTAATATCTTGCTATTAATAGTTCAAAAAGCATTGAATTGAAAAAATTAGCAATAAATATAATGGACTTAAATTATTTACTTTTTAATATAATTAGTATAAAGAAATAGAAGTGAGGCACCACTAATATTTTGTAATTGGTCAAAAAAGTTGGTTGCCTTTTGACAGATAACTGGGCCAAGCAAATAAAAATCATGTATTGATTTAGCATTGATGTTCATTTGTTGGATGTATGTCAATGGGCTCATGTCATTGTCAAAACTCAAAAACAAATAATTGTTGGAATCTATTTTCTTCAGACAATGAATATGGAAGACTACAAATATGTATAATAGCCCATATCTAATGAAGTGTGGAGCATTAATGTGGTTGGATTTGTAAAAAAAAAAAAAAAAAAATAGGCGGTTTCCGGTTTTGCCCGGTCAAACCCGGTTTTTGACCGAGTTTGACCGAATTTTTTAAAACCGGTTTTTTATACTAACTCGGACCGGACACTTGGCCGGTTCCCGGTTCGACCGGTTCGACCGGCCGGTCCGGTCCGAGTTTAAAAACACAGGTGGGCATGGGGGGCATCGGCAAGTCAACCCTTGCTCAGGTACTTTGCAAAGATGCTGAGGTGGTGAATCACTCTGATGAGAGGATGTGGGTCAGTGTGTCTGAAAACTTTAATATTGATAAAATTTTCAAAGACACGTTTGAGAGTCTCACCCACTCCGTCCTTGACCTGTCGTCCTGCAATAGGAAAACAATTCTATTGAAGCTTTTAGAAAGGCTGAAAGGCAATAGATTCCTGCTTGTTCTCGACGATGTTTGGAATCAGGACTTGCATTTGTGGGATTTGTTTACCAAGCGTTTGCTGAAGCTAGGAGGTTCTAGAGGAAGCAAAATAATGGTAATTACTTGCAAAGAACACATTGCTAATTTACTGAAACCAGGTTTAAGCTACGATGTGTCTTTTCGGCCAGAAGAATATACCTGGGAATTGTTTCAGCAAATAGCATTTGCATCAGGTGGACCAATAAAGACCCCACACTAGAGGAAGTGGGTAGAAAGTTACTGAAGAAATTGCCAAGGTATTCCAATGCGATAAAAGCATTAGGAGGTTTGTTGTACACCATGAAAAATGAAGACGACTGGTTGAGGATGGAAAAGAAGTGATATATGGTGATCTCAATCCTGTCTTTGGTGCCCTGAAGGTTGTCCTTTGATAATCTTCCTTCAAAATCATTAAAACAATGTTTCCTTTATTGTTCTATTTTCCCGAAAGGCTTTGTCATGGAAAAGGATGGAACTAATACAACTTTGGATGGCACAGGGATTGCTTAATCCGTCCCATGGAGTGATTTTAAGCATGGAAGATTTAGGAGCTCAGTATCTTGATATTTTAGTGCGAACATCATTTTTGCAGAATGCTGAACAGGATGAGTTGACAGGAGGGAATACTACAAAATGTATCATCTTTTCCATGATCTTGCCTTGTACTTATCAAAGGATTACTGCTCAATTATGGAGGAAAAGAAAATTGCAGAAAATTATCTTGATACTGCACACGTGTGCCTGATTAACTGTGACGTAGAAATTCTAGAATCCTTCGAAGACAACTTCAGAAAGCTTCGGACATTGCGTTGGGAGAAGAACTGTACAGTTCTTGGAGACATGTTGGCATACGCTACTTCTCTTCGTGTCTTAATTGTGGTTGATTGGCTTATTGAAGAATTACCAGGTTCAGTAGGCAGGTTAAAGCTTCTACATTATCTTGACATCTCAAAGACCAAAATTGTAAAACTTCCAGACTCAATTTCAAGACTCTACAATTTGCAAACCTTGAAACTCTATGATCTAATATAGTTGCCAAAGAATTTTGAGAATTTGGTTAATTTGAGACACATTTATATTGAGAGATTTAAAGACTTGGACAAATTGAGTGCTTTTCCTCCTCGATTTCAAGAACTTATCAATCCTTTTCTTTTAATGGCATCCTTTAAAGCATATTTGCACAAGAATTGTCCAATTGAGAAGTTAGACACGTTATTGGAGCATCCAGATAGGTATGCAAGTCTCAGGATTTATCGTCTTGAGAATGTCAGATGACTGTGAGGAGGCCACCAAAGCAAAGCTATCTAAGTATAGTCAACAATAGAACGTTTACAGCTTCATTGGAATGCGAGAAGGGAGAATTGCTACTGATGAGGATGTTTTGGAAGGCCTTCAACCTCACCCAAACATAAAACAGTCTGATAATCGAAAATTACAAAGGTTCAGCATTTCCTACCTGGATGGCTAATACCACTCGGCCACCGAATACTTCTCCATCTGGTGGAGATGGAGTTGGAGCACTGCAGCTGTTGTGAACAAGTTCCACCACTGGGGGCACCTTCCCGTATCTTAAGATTGTTAAGATACTAGGGATGGTCAATGTTAAAAATATTGCGGCTGAATTCTATGGTTTGACAAATCTTGCCGCAGCATTATCAGTAGTTGGAATGCACCTGAATTGTTTCCAGCACTAAGAGAGCTCACGATACGGGGAATGACATGTCTAGAGAATTGGTTAGACCCTGGGCATCGATCAAATTATTCTTCAATATTTCCTTGTTTGGAGAAATTTGAAGTTGAGCAATGCCCCAAACTGATGTGTATCCCGGATATAATAAATAGCAGTCATAGGTATCTCCGACGATTGGAGATTGCCTTGTGTGACAGTTTGGCTTGTCTGCCAGAGGGACTTGGAAGACTCCAGTCCCTTAATTATTTAGATATACGTGGCCTACCATCTATGTCTCAACTATCTATTGGATATTGTGACAACCTCAAAAGTTTGACAATAGGTGGCTTCTCCAGTACTTCAAAGGATGACTATGATACTCAACATGCTTCCGGCTCTAAAACCTCTCTACATCTGAAAGGAGGCTGCGGAAATCTCACATCTTTGCCAGAGGAACTACAATATCTCTCAGCTTTGAGGGATTTGACAATATCGGGATATGGTGGGATGGAGTCTCTTCCAGAGTGGTTCTATAAGCTTCAATCCCTTGAAATTTTGAAGCTTGAGTTCTGTTGGAAGCTTATGCATTTGCCAGCAGTAGGGACAATGCATCTCCTCACTAATTTGAAGGAGTTTGATATTTGTTATTGTCCCCTTCTGGAGGAGAGATGCACCAAAGGAAGCCGTCCAGAATGGTACAAGATATCCCATATTGGCAGCATTAAGATAAATTATGAAGAGATCAAATCTGACTGGTGAAAATAGGAATTAAAATCATAAGATACTTGTATCCACTCCATCTTCTCATTCAACTTACAGCACACATTTCAAAGTTCACTCGCCTGTCTCCTTTCCTTAAGCTGTTTATGCTTTTCTACATTTTTTCAAGTTGCATTTCAGCAGATGCTCAAAACCACATTCATTGAATTCAAGTCCTGGGGATACAATAAAAGGTACAATCCTGGAATTTTAAACCAGAATTTTGATATTAACGACAGAAAAATCTTGAAAAGCAAAGCCCATGCTGTTTATTGAAGTAGTTATATCTATCTGAGGAAAGTCTTGTCAAGATGAGCTCAATTTTACTAGTTAAAGTGCTAGAAACTAAGTTGTATGCCAATAGTGGCATATGGATGGATGAAAACCTCTTAATGCCTCATTATGTCATATACAAACTATTTAGGTTCTTCTCATTTAAGTTTAGACTATTCCGTGAATTGTTGTCTCACATTCAAATCAGCAACTTCAAAACACCCGCTTTAAGATGGCACCAATTAGAAGCAAAATTAGAAGAGGATTGGTATATATAGAAGTGAAAAGTATTGGATCCAGTTTAATTGATGCATCCAAACAGCTTTTATTGCTGCAGAATGCTATTAATGATGTCAAAGTTAATTTCATTGCTCTGATTACATTCCCTTGCATGTTGAATTATTACTCATACTTTTGAGGAGTTTCCATATTTGATTACACCCAACAAGGTGAATTGGCTATAACATCTTGGCAATTCACGAATACTAGATGTCCTCAAAATGTTGTTTCTGGCAGAGAAAACATGCATGAAGCAGTCGCTCATTCAGCTTAGAGTTATTATGATGCCGCAA
Source organism: Mitragyna speciosa (assembly GCA_024721245.1). NCBI lineage: Eukaryota > Viridiplantae > Streptophyta > Magnoliopsida > Gentianales > Rubiaceae > Mitragyna > Mitragyna speciosa. The sequence continues at coordinate 10,315,030 of CM045569.1, forward strand.
ATGACAACAAAAACCAATACCAAACGTGAAGTTCACTATTACTTGAATTCTACTTACCTATTTTCGTTATGAAATGCTATCCTTGCATGATTCACTTGCAGTTGTCTTCATTTCCATAATCTCTTACCCTCGTCCATTATTACTGTGCGTTGTTTGAGCAACATCCTTGCTTGAAGCTGTAGTCACATTGAGAACATTTATGCCCATTTTCAGACCATTTGAAACCTGGCATCTCCATGATTATGTGTGTGTGTGTGTGTTACACACACACACATATACACACACACATACATACATATATATACATGCGAGCATACACACATGCAAACACATATAATTTGCTTCTTTTTGCTTTATCCAAATAATTGTTTGGCAATTTTGTTTGTCAGGCTAATATCTTATCAACCAGCAAAGAATTAATGTGGTAAGGCTTTCGTGCTTCGTTTGAACTGAGAAGGGGCCTAGAGCTTATTTTCTTTGGTGAAGTACAGAGATTGGTTTATGCATCTCCTTTTGCTGCGCTGAAGTGAACAAGCTTAGAAGCCAATAAAATCTGAGAGGCCGATGGAGGCTGTCCAACGAGATACTTTTCTACCATTTACCTCTTGTGATGCTGGTTTCTTGTTTGTTGGATTTGTGCAGCTCAGATTTCTCGTTGCTTTAAAGTAGTTTGATTTGTGGACGAATATAGTCCTGAACAAACTTGCAATTCTGTTTTGATTTTCTTACTCCGAGGTCTAAAACAAGTTTAAGTATCATGTCATAATGTATGCTGAATTTAATATTTGAATGAAATTGTGTTGTAGTATAGGAGTCAATCTCTGGTCGTTAATAATCAAATTGTTATAATTTGCTCTACTCAATCATGTTTGATCCGAGCTCTAGCTTTACATAAAGTTCGTCAAGATGTCACTTTTAGAAATAGCTTTTCAAGAATTACATAAAATTGAGTTATTAAACTTATACTTTTAGCTTTTTATTGTCCAAATCTCCTTCTTGCCTAAGTTGACAATCCATTAAAATTTGCAATGAGAACATCCCTATATCAAAACTGGTCAAGTTAATCATTAAACTTGGCTACATTTACTCTTTACCTTGTATTCTTCTGATTTCCAGTTTCTCCATAATTTTTCTTATTTTTTCCATAGTACCTCTATTTTTTTCCTATTAAAACTTCTATTGAAAGAACTTGAAGTGTACAGAAGCAGCTAAGCTGCAAAGTTTGAACAAGGAAATGCTCATCCATTTTACAATTGCATACAATTACATTACAGTACCATCCAGTTTTTTCTGGCATACTCTCAAATTTTTCTCTTCCAGCACCAGGAGACAGTTTCCCAACCAAGTTCACAAAGGGTTCTTGACTTTTGGCCCGTGTGTTGCCGGCACCATGTAACTTCTTGTTTCCCGTATTATGTAAAATAGATACCAGGGTGTCTGAATGGTTATATTTCTTAAACTTGTTTTTCAATCAACTTTTTATTTTACAATTTTTCAATTAACTTTTTATTTTACAAACACGCCTATCTAAAAATATTAAAATAATATTTTTCTAAAAGATTTTATAAAAAAAAAAGTTATCATACGGAATATTGAAAAATAGACGTTAGCACTGCATCCGTTGATTAGTCACAATTTCCCATTTGGATGGATAACCTGTTCTTTAGTTGCTACTCTCTGTTAGCACACGAGTCCGACAGGGTACTGAAATTGTCGTAGAATTAACCTTCAGTCTAGTAAATGGAATCCTTTAGATTCTGCGAGGTGATCAGGCTAGTTGTAAAGCAGTGAATACATTGATTAACTTCGTATTTTCTTATTTAAATTGTAATTGACTACGGCCAATTTTTGACTGATAGAATTGAGAAGGGTACAAAGATCTATCCATGTATTTAACCACGTGCCACAATTTCTTTTTGTAAGCTTGTATTTGGATATAGGGGTATGCTTGTTTTTCTTTCTCTGAGTTTTAGACTTTAGATTTCCTTTAGGTTACAGTCAGAGCAATCAAGGATCAAAAAATTGGCATTTTTTTTTTTTTTTGGGTTAGTTACCCTTCCCCACGGGGGGCCCTGCCTCTTTCTTTGAGAAAAACTACCATTTCACCACAGCACTATCCTCTATCAACGTATACTTTTTGGAATAGATAGAGAATTTGCAATAAAAATAATTGAGCGGTCAAGCAAAAGCAGGCAATAAAAAAAAAATTTAGTGTTACCAATCTATTTATTCCGTAAAGATAAGCCCCTGTTTAAAGTTTATAGTAACTATAACAAAACATAAAAATTGGAAATTTTGAGTAATAAAAGTCTGTTTTCCTTGAAAACTATGCCTTTAACATGGCAACATAGTAATTGATGGTTTAGTTCGAGCTTTATATTTTTGAGAGTTTTATTCATCTATTTATTTATTTATATATTTATTTATTTTGGGAACTATGTTACTAGGTTAGACCTAGAATTGTTTGGTTCATAGACGAGATGAAATAGTGTGACTTATTTTTCAACTATGAATCCTAGGATGAGTCATCCTCTAGTTAATAATACTTGTTATCTATTGTTTTGTTGAGGATTGAATTTTGCTTTTACTAACTAAAATATCTAAAATTTTTCAATATTATTTTTATTTGGTAATGGTGGTAGTGCCCAAAATTTTATAATATTTTTTTTATTTGGAAATACTAGTGGTGCACGGTTGTAGAGGATAGCAGGATACACAGTAGATGATGGTAGCGTTACACGGTAGTGACAGTGTATAATAGCAAATGGTGGTGGTAGAGGTATTGCCTAACATTGATGGTGGTGATGCTCAATGATTGTAGTGATGCGATGGTTGTGATGATAATTGTGGTGGCAATGATATTGCAATTTGCTGGTAGTATTGGTGGTACATAGTGGTGGTGGTGGTGGTGGTATTAGTAGTGCAATGGGGACAATAGGGGCAAATTAGTCAACAATTTTATTATTTTATCTAAAAGGTATCCTGGAATGATTAATAGTACTTGTCACTTGGGATTATATTATATTATGTACAAGGGATTGATTCAATTGAATAGAATGTGTAATCCCATGTTTGAAATGTAATAAAATATTAAGTGACATAAGATTAGTTATCTAATTGGTGGCATTTCATGAACCATACGCACACATGTAGATTCGTCCTTGGGGTCACGTTCAGGAGTTGGAACGTCAAATGTACCAGATTTAGATACGTCATGGCAGCAAATAGAAAAACTCAAGTAACCAAATACAGAAGTTGGGTGACTGCAAGTTAACTATAGTCAGCTTAGTCAGGATCAGGTGGTTAGAATTTGTTGAAACAGGAAGTCAATTACTTCATAGGGGATGAGAATGGCTTTAAAGATGGAAAAGTTGTAAGCAAAAGGACAAGTGGTTTGTAATAGAATTCTTATCATCTTTCTTGAATAACAATTCTTGTCTCTCTTATCTCTCGTCTCAATCTCGTTATTCTCTCTTCTCTGTATCAATTATTCGTTCACAATCAATAGCAAAAATTTTTTCACTTAGTGAAACTGTATCTCTTGAAGTCCAGCCTTGACAATTTGGTATCAGAGCCATCAGATCCTTGGACTCCAGAATGGCAGAGAGCACGTGGTTCAAAACTCTAGAGGAACAAGTCCGAAAGGAAGACTCGAAATTGCAGGAATCATTGGATCAACAGCAAAAATTTTAGCAGCAGATAAGAGTGGAAATGGAAGGGCAGAATAAATCAATTGAAAATGTCAGCAGCAGTATTGATCAGAAGTTCTATATCCTGGTCAAGCTGAAGAACAACAAAGAGACCCAAGAAGAATTGACCATCGTATCAGGTAACCCCCCACTACTTCCAACCCTACATCCCTCACAGAAATTATACAAAGAAGAAGGTTCTACATGTGGGTTGAAAGAGAAAACAAGTGTCATTTTCCCTTCAATCCTAAAATAGAACTCACTTCTTTCAATAGGGAAACCCCACGAGAATGGTTAAGAAAATGCCAAAAATATTTCTTGAATTATCAAGTTGAAGAGGAATTCAGACTAGAGGTAGTGGAAATATATCTGGACGGAAGGGCTGATGTTTGGTTTCAGGGAGTGAAATTGGAAAGAAACAAATTAACCTGGGATGAACTTAGTGAATTGTTGTGTAAAAGAAAAAGGGACTCGTGATGTTGTTGAGGAGTTTGATAAACTTCAATAGTCCAGTAATGTGGAAAGCTACCTAAAGAAATTTGAGAAATTGAAAACCTTAATGCTTATGAAAGTCCTCTGTGATTCATATTTTATTTCCAGTTTTATTAGTGGTCTGAAACATGAAGTTAAAATGATGGTAAAAATGCTGAAACCTGATTGCCGAGCGAAACTTACGAAATTGCTCAATTACAAGAGCAAAGCTCACAATCTGCAGTCGAAACATTTCAAGGGGAGAGGTAAACAAATCATAGACCAAAAATTTAGTAGCCTGTTTTAATCCATATAAGGCTTTGGAAAATTTAAAGACATGGTTTGAAATTTTTTCATGTTTAAATTCAAGAGATTGTTCAACATAGACTTCTTGATCAATAAAACTATTTAAAAAACACTTTTCATATCTATTTGAAACAATTTGAAACCTTTAAAACAAACATATGCAAGAAGCATTCTTACAGATTCAAGTCTAGCAACCGTTACAAAGGTTTTATCAAAATCTATTCATTCTTCTTGTGCATAACCTTTGGCTACTAACATTGCCTTATTTCTTACAATCTCATCTTTATCATTCAATTTATTCCTAAAACCTATTTTATGCCTATTACCGGGTGATCTAGTGGTCTTTCTACTAAAGTCCATACCTTACTTCTCTCAAATTTATTCAATTCCTCTTGCATGACTACTATCCAAATATCATCTTTAAAGCATCTTCTACGTTTTTAGGCTCAAATTGGAATAGTAAACCAAAATTATCTACTAAAAGTCTAGTAGAGAAACTAGTTGTAACCTTTTCGGAGGGATCACTATAATGAGCTCCTTTGGATGGTTCGGTGCATATCTCCAAGCTTTGGGTCACTTCTTTGAGGTATCATCATCTTTCTTTTCATCAACTTTTTTTTCACTATGGCTGGCTTCTTCCTTTGGTATATCTTCAATTTTTTTGATTAGAGAGTTTCTCTAACTTTTCTTGAACACATACATCATCATCTTCATAAACATCCTTTGAAACAATATTATGTAATTCATCAAAAGTAACATGGATGGTCTCTTCTACTACTAAGATCCTCCTACTATATATTCTGTAGACTCTCTTATCACTAGCATATTCTAAAAATATGCCCTTATTTGTTTTCTTATCAAACTTGCCAAGGTGTTTCTTAATAGTTAAAATAAAATATTTGCAACGAAAAATTTTAAAATAGCCAACAATTAGTTTTTTGCCAAACAAAAGTGTCGCGCCCCATTTTTTCGAAAGACGAAAAAAGCCAATTGGATTAGTGTGGAAAAGAGAGTCTTGGAAGTTTTTTTGTAAAAATAGTTTTTTAGAAAAATGGTTTTAGTTTTTGAAAAATAAAGCAAAACAAAAGAAAAAGAGCTTAAAATGGGACTTTTGAAATGCGACGGTTTTGGGCCCAAAATAGAGTCTTAAAAGGGTTTTTATAAAAACAGGAGTCACCACTTGGTATTGAGTTTTGGTGTACCAAGTCACCAGAAAACGTTTTATTACAAAAGGTTAAAAAAAAATCAAGAATGATTTCTTTGGAAAATGTTTTTGAGAAAAAAGTAAGAAAACGAGAAAATCCTTTTAGACAACTCCGGTCTCTGAAAACAAGAGAAAAAAGTTCGGGAGTCACAGTTGAAGAAAGGTAAGGCAAAGACTCACGTCTAAGGCACCCTTTCAACCTAGCTGAAACTAGTTGTGAGATTTAGTCAAAATTTTCCTAAAATAACCTTAACTCTTATCACATTTGGATGCAACTATGTGAATGCAAACCTAGACCTAAAAATAGATATCATTAAGGGACAAAATGTTCCATTGAGGGTTGTTCGAGATTATCGCATTAATTGCGAAACTCGAATCTAGACCTCGATGGAGTCACGAGTGTAAATGCAAAAATGGAATGCAAAGAAAAAGAAAATAGTAATATAGATAGTAAGTGAACAAAGAAAGTAGGGATGCAACATAACGGGTACGAGGGACTAATAAACTCGTGATTAACTATTCCTACTCACGGAGGGGGAATGGCATGTTAAGCCACCATTTCCCATGTAAGTAGGTGACTATTTCTAGTCGAATCACACAAATGGCATAAGATTCTATGTGAAACGTAACCTAAATGTCATGCACTAATATATGTAAAAATAGATAATAAGAATAATAATACATAAAAAACCATGCAAAAATACAAAAGACCTTAAAAAGAGAAAATGTGTGTGAAATGATATGAAATGCACGTAAGAAGTGATTTTAATATTAAAATGACCAAGGGTCTAGCGTTGGACTAGCCCATTTTCTAGAAATTCCCCACTAGCGTTGGACTAGTGAAGAAACCAGAATTAACCACAACTAGTGTTGGACTAGTGTGGCGACGATACACATATATCATAATAAAGCAAGTAAATAAATAAATAAAAACATATATTAAAGCAATAATTACATATAAGCAGATAGTAGCACACAGGAGCACATAGCACATAAGCATAATATTTTAGATGCCAAGTCTTAGGAAAAGCGAGTAAAACACATAAGCACATAGCATATATAGCACACAACAACCCTAACTATTACACAGGGAAAAAGCCTAATTACAATCTAAAATGGGGAAAGATAAGAAAAATAGCTTGTCTAACCTATCTATTACATTTTTTATCTAAAATACAAAAGCTTAGGTTAAATAGATGAAAGTATAAACGATCTATTACATTATCTATCTAAATACAAAATTTTGTTAAATAGAATATCACCTCTCTATTACATTTCATTGAATAATTAAAATTAAATTCAAATAAACAGCACGACATAAATAAATAAATGGTCACACGTGAATAAAAATAATAAACACAAAAAGATACATAAAAAACACATGGGAAAACACATAAGAGCACGTAGGAGCACATAAAGAGACATTGAAAGGATAATAGGGGTACCTCCCATTCAAAGTCTCAGTATAAATTGCTAATAAAATGAACAAACATATTAAGGCACCACTATTTAAATAAATAAACCATTAATTAAATAATTTCATATTAATCACTATAACCATGCCACAATAGTTCAAAAAAATTATTGCAATAATAAACAAAAATTTAAAAGCAATAATTAAATATTTAGGAAGAAAATGAAAAGTGTTTAGTTTAAACAAATAAAAATAATAAAAAATGAAATACAATAATACATAATTAAGCTTTTAGTACACAAATAAAAATTACCTAAGTGACTAAAAGAGAAATAAAGAAACTAATTTGAGCATTAATTAGCTAAAGAGACCAAGCTTAGGACATTAATTGAGAATTTAATGAAATAAAATGAAAATAAAAAGAAATAATTAAAATTATTAAGAACTTAATTAATTTTTTTACAAAAAGTAAAATTTTTTCAAAAAGTTTTTTTTTTGGGTAAAAAATGAAATTTTTAGAAACATGCTATAACAAAAATGTAATATACAACAAACTAAAGTGTAAAATTACAATTTCAAACAATTCTTAAGGTAATAATATAACTTACAACAAGTTTAAAGGCTAAAATATAATTCCAGCAAGCATAATGCCAAAAATAAAAATTTTCAACAAGTCTAAAAGACAAATATGTAAATTACAGCAAGCCAATGGGATAATACATAATTTACAACAACATTTAAATGCAAAAATGCAATTTCAGCCAGCTTTGTGGGACAAAAATGAAATTTCTAGTAAGTTTAAAACCAAATATGTAAATTATAGCAAGCCAATGGGAAGAGATATAATTTTCAGCCATATTTAAAGGCAAAATGCAATTTGCAGCAATTTGGGAGGGTCAAAAATCTAATTTTCAGTAACATTTGAGGACCAAAAATGAAATTCCAGCAGACTTAAGAATTAAATTGCAATTTTCAGCAATATTCAAATATAAAAAAATTTACAGCAACAATAAGCCCCAATTTGTAACTTCCAATAATATAAGGGGTCAATTTGTAAATTCCAACAAGTATTAAACACCAATTTGTAATTTTCAGCAACATCAAAAGTTAAAATGTAACTTCTAGCAAGCTTGGGAGGTACAAAAATAAATTCCAGCCACATTCAAGGCTAAAATGCATATTCTAGCTACTTGGGGGGTGCAAAAAAATATATTCCAGCAACATTTGAGGGTAAAAAAATGTAATTTCAACAAGCTTAGGGGGTTAAATTGCATTTTCGGGCAAGCTAAGGGGCAAAAATATAACTTCTAGCAACTTTAAAACCAAATTGCAATTATTCTGGACATAATTGAAAAGAAGCATAAATTTTAGGGGTCAACTTAAATAAACAAGGACTTAAATGAATGAAACTAAAAGTATTAAAGGGCATGATGAGAACCAAATAAGAACTTGAGGGAGCAAAATGCAAATATCTATTCTGATAAAAATAATAAAAATAAGTAAGTAAAAAGAAACTAATCAAAACTACGTCGTTTTATGTTAAAACAACGTAGTTTTCATAATTCCTTTCTTTTTTTTTTACCGATTTTTCTTTTCTTTTCTTTTCTTTTCTTTTCTCTCTTTTCTTTCTTTTCTTTCTTTCTTTTTTTTTTCTCTCTTTTCTTTCTTTCTTCTTTCTCTCTTTTCTTTCTTTCTTCTCCAGATTTCTTCTGCTCTCTCTCATTCATCTTTTTCTCTTTCTCCCTCTCTCCTTCTCCGATCTCTCTCTTTTTCTTCTTTTTTCTTCTCTGGTTCCTCCTTCCAACTCCCTCTCTGTCTTTCCACTCTCTCCCTTTACCTCTCTATCTCCTTCCCTCTCCGTTTTTCCACATCTCACTTTCTCTCCAAATCTACATTCAGATCCTAGATCCTCTAAACCCATAGCAAATCCATCACAAATCTACTAATAGTTAAGCACAATTTCAGTCTAATCGAAAGAGAAAGCTATACCAAAAGAACAGGAAGAAGGCCGAGAGACTACCTGTTTGCCCGAGGAGATGGCAGTGAAGGATGGTTGTAAGTGGTGGCGCGACTTGGGCAAGGGCTTGGCCGTGGATGTTGGATTGGTGGTGAAGTGGCAGGGGAAGCTTGGTTGTGGTGGTGGAGGGAGTTCTGATTGTGTGGTTGGCATGGGACGTTTGTGTTGTTTGTGGTTGTGAAATCGAGTGTGTGATGTGCAATTGTGTGTGAGTTTGTGGGTGGATTGTGTGATTATGCCTATGTGTTTTGTGATTGTTTATATTTTCGTGAAGTGAGTGTTCTGTGTGTGTGTCGTGTGTTGTGTTGTGGGTGTGTATGTGTTTTTGCAGGTGTGTGCATGTGTGCTTGTGGAGTGTGTGAATGAAGTTGGTGTGTGTGTGATTGTTTTTTCAAGCCTGTAAGCTGTGTATGTGTGTGTTTTTGCATGTGTCTGTGAGAGTGAGTGTTAGTGAGATTGTGTTTGTGCAGGGAGTGAAAGTGTGCAAATGAGTGTGTGTATTTGTGTTTGTGCAGGTGTAAGTGTGGGTGTTTTTGTAGGTAAAGAAGAAATGTGCAAGTGTGTTTGTGAATTGAGTGTTGTGTGGTTGTGCCGAGAGAGAGAAGAAAATGGATTGGGAGAGTTTTTGTGAATGTCTGCAGTGAGGGGGCCGAGAGAGGGAAATGTAGGTGTGTGTATGTGTGTTTTGTGCATGAGTGAGTGAGTGCAATGTGTGTGAGTTTTGTGTTGCAGAGAGAATGGAAGAACTGTGTAGTGTGTGTCTGTGTATTGAGGGAGCCAAGAGAGGAGAGTGAATTGGTGATCTTTTTGTGCAAGTCTGTGAACTGTAGGGAAGGGCAGAGGAAGAAGAGTGAGTGATTTTTTCTGTGAATTGTAGGAGAAGTTAGACGGAGAGTTGTTGTGTGTGTGACTAGTGAGAGTCAGAGGATGAAGCTGAAGGAGAGTGGTGCCTCTGTGTATTGGGGGAGACATGGAGAGAATGGAAGAAATTGCAGGTGAATTGAGTGTGAAAATGGTGAAAGCAAAATTCAGTCAAAATCTTTGAAAATCTAGTAGCAAATGAGTGCAAGAGGTGAGGGATGATTGATGGGATTAGAGGGTGGAGTTGGTAGTATGGGGTGGCTAAGAAATGATGGTGTTTTGTGAGGGAGAAAGTATGGCTGCTAGCAGCCATAGCAGAAAGTAAACAGTAGCAATCAACGTTGTTGCTGTTTGGCTCTTTCTTCTTCCCTTTTTTTTTTTTTTGAAATTTTGAAAGAGAAGATTATAAGAAAATGAAGAAAATTGGAATAAAAATAAAAACCCGATGGACTCCTCAGAATTAAAAAATTAAATTAAAAAATAAAACTAAAATTCAGCATTACTAGAAAAAGAAAATTCAATAATAATAAAAATTAAAATTTTAAAATTAATTCACCATTGAAAAACATGTCATAGACAAAAAGATGCAATTTGAAATAAGTACCAAATAGTCTTTAAAAATTATTAAATGTTTTTTACATAAAATCTATAAATATATTAAATGCACATATAATATATTTCACACAAAAATTCTTAAATAAAGGTGCATTGGAAAACGTGACATAATATGACAAAAATTATAAAAATCACAAAAATATTAAATAACTCTAAAAAATAACAAAAATTTTACACAAAATATATTATCACATAAAACACACATATATGAAAGTTTTCACTCAAAATTTTAACATTAACGCATTCTTGGGAAATCTGCCCTTAATAAACAAAAGGACAAAAATTAAATAAATACTAAACGACCTCTAAAAATTATAAAATTTTTATAAAAAATTTATAAGTATGCAAAATGCATATATAAAGATTTTTATACAAAAAATTCTAATAAAAAGGCTACATTGGAAAACGCATCATTAATTTAAAAATATCAAAAATTCTAAATAATTACTAAATGTTTGCAAAAAATCATCAAAATTAGAGAAATCATAAAAAATAAATAAATATGAATTTGGAAATTAAATTAAAATAAACAAGTATCTTTATCCTAAAATTATCATTTTGCCCCTAATACAACTAATTAGTCATGATATACACAAAAATTGTGATTACAAAAAGTAACCCTAAGTGAAGTAAAATACGCATTTGTTACAAAATGTGTGTCAAAATTGGGTACCTACAAAAAGTTCATAAGATGTTTTGTTTAAAATAAGTCTTAATAAAACTCTGTTCACAACATAGCAAGTTGTATTAACCGTTTCGGATTAAAAATATTTTGGTAAATCACATTCATTGATCATAGTTCTAGCAGCTTCTTGAAGAGTTCTATTTTTTCTTTCAACAACACCATTTTGTTGAGGAACTATTGCGGTTGAAAATTCATGACTAATACTATTATGATCACAAAAATCTAAAAAATCACAATATTTAAATTCGATTCCATTATCACTTCTAATTTTCACAATGGTCAAATTCAACAAATTTTGGACTTTTTAAACAAGAAAACACAATTTTTTAAAGGCTTCATCCTTATGTACAAGAAATAGCACTTAAGTGTATCTTGAAATAATCATCAACAATAACAAAAGCATATCTTTTTTCCTCAAGGCTTGCAACTTGGGTAGGTCCAAACAAATCCAACTGTAAAAGTTTCAAAGGTCTTGAAGTGAAAACACAATTTTTTAGGTTTAAAAGAGACATTGGTTTGTTTTCCAAATTGACAAGTATCACAAATCTTGTCTTTTTCAAATTTGATTTTAAGAAGCCCTCGGACAAGTTCTTTCCTAGATAACTCATTCAATAAATCCATGTTAAAATGACAAAGTCTCCTATGCCAAAATCAAGGGTCATCATTGGTTGCCTTAAGACATCTAATCCTATTGCTATCTATCCTATCAAGATGAATAATATATATATATATATATATATATGTCATTGTGCCTTTTACGTCTAAAAATAATATTATAACTAGAATCAAGTATTAAATATTCATGCTTTTTGAATAAAATATAAAAACCTTTATCACATAGTTGACTCACACTTGACAAACTATAGCTAAAATTATCAACTAATAACACATTATGAAACCTAGTCACCCACTCCAATGGTTTTAGCTTTCATATCATCTCCAAATGTAACTTTTTCACTATTCTTTTGTTTGAGCTTCATAAACAATGATGGATCTCCGGTCATGTGTCTTGAATATCCACTATCAATAAATCATTTTGACTCCTTAGTGGTATTTTTGAAACATACCTACACACAAAAATTAAGAAATAACATTTGATACTCTTTCTTCTTTGGGTTCATAAGAGTTAGCATAAGATTATAACAAGTCCACATATAGCTCTCATTCCTTATCTCATATTCCTTCTAATATAACAATTAGTTTTCATGTATCTTACTTGACAATAAAAGTTACACATAACATGAGTATTGTTCACATGCATAGGTCTAATGAATCTCACTCTATTATTTCTATACGAAGTGAACCTATTTATACTAAGCATGCTTCTAGTTATATCCTTATCGAGAACTTCTTGTTTTTCTTTTTTAAGAAATTTGCTAAGTTCGCTCATTCTATTTTTCAAATTTTCTTGTTCACTCTTAATCTTATTGTAAAAATAAGTTCTCTCATCTAATTTCTTTTTCAAGTCCTCTAGATTCCATGTCATGTCCACTCTATTTTCTTTAGATCATCATTCTCATTTCTCAAATTTTATTCTTCTGCACTAATCTAGCATTGTCACATAGCAAAGAATTTATTTTCAATTTCAATTCCTTATTCTTGACATATGATTCTTTTAAGCTATCATGCAATTTGAGCAAAACATTCTCAAGATCATCATCATCACAATTATTTCTATCTAAAGATGAGTGAGTTGAAGTTACCTCATTGTCACCTATGGCCATGAATGCCATTTGGTCTGTTTCTTCTTCTTCTTCAATCTCCCCATCCAAGATACATTCATTCCATGTGATTTGAAGATTGTTGAATCTTTGCCTTCTATCTCCTCTTTCATCCTTCTTCTTCTTTGAGGGACACTCATTCATGTAGTGTTCAAGTTGCCCACACTCAAAACATTTGTCATGTTATTTCTTGGTGGCATTTTGTTTTCCTCTATTTCTTGAGATGCTTGATTGATTGACATTACATGGTCTTCCTCTTCTAAATCTTCTTTTGTTTGAGAGGAACTTCTTGAGGCTCTTGGTGAGTAATGCTAGATCATTGTCCTCCATGTCCAAGTCTTCACCATCCATTGAGAAGTTGTCTTTATCATTTCGTGAAGACTTTTATGCCATGTTCTTTTTTAATTTCATCTCTTCCTCCTCTTAAACATTAGATTTCAACTTCAATTCAAAAGAAATTAGAGAATTAATATGAGATTCAATGGACATAGTATTTAAATTTTTGGCTTCTTCTATAGTCGTGACTTTGCTCTTCCATTCCTTAGGTAATGCATTCAATATCTTTCTATTTTTCTCGCCCAAGGTGATTTCTTTTTGCAATGTCTCAAGATCTTTAATGATATCATTAAACCAACAATACATTTTGTCTATATTCTCATGAGACTCCATCGTGAATGATTCATACCTAGTGACAAGTAAGGCTTTTGTTTGCTCTTAACACTAACACTACCCTCATGAACATCATTCAACTTATCACAAATTTCTTTAGTAATTTTACACCCTTTTACTCTAATGGACTCATTGGCATCTAAAACATTATACAAAACATTCATTGTCGTAGCATTAAGGGTAATGTTGGTTCTGTCTATAGGAGTGAGCTCTTGTCTAGTCTTTGGCCTACGGGTACCGGTAGCAGGATCATCAACATAAGCTCATAAAGACTCTCATTCACAACATACACAAATTCAATATCAATGGATTGCAAAAATATTTCTATTCTATCTTTAAAACTAATATAGTTCACCCCATTGAACATAGAAGGTCTAGTTATAGATTGGCCATCTAGAAACAAAACATTGTTTGAGGTTGACATGATCTCTCCTAGCTTGTTAGGCTATAAAGCATAAAGTCCAATCTCTGATACCAATTGTCGATCCCTAAGCAACCTAAGAAGGGGATGAACTAGTTTCCTTTAAACTTAACTTGGTTATAGCAAATTTTAAAATTATATTTACTAAGTTATCTAAGTGATCAACTGAGTTGATAATGCAACAAATAATGTAACAAGGATAACAACAAACTAAAATGAAATTACAAACCACAAAACTTCAAGTTTCACCAAACTTGAAGTTGTAATATATTTGAATCCCTTCATTTGTAGATGATTCACAACCAACTTGAACTATGAAAGACTCACTTCTTGCTCACCCTAGACACTCTTCTATTTGAGCTAAGAAATTTTACAGCTCATAAACTAACCTTTCAACTATATAATTGAATGATTATTTATACAATTAAGGATTCAAATTCTAGCTCACAAATACAAAGAAAATAGCTTGTTCTTGCTCAAGATTTCTATTCAATGCTCAATAGCACTCAATACAACACTTAGCAATTAATTTGGATTTCATTGCTTATATATTTCATCAAAAATAGCCTACAACTGCCCTCTAACGATCAAGCATTAAACACACAAAAACTAGTTGCCAACCTAACCCCCAAGTGTCTGTCTGAACCAACGTACGAAGTCTTTATTTTTGAACTGACTTTAGTTTCCTCGAACAGCCGAAGGAAATGTTATTCGTCCAAACAAGTGTGCGAACATATATGTCATTTCTCTACTATTTTTGGACGATCGAAGAACTGGCTGAACAGGCATACATTGATTCTGTCTTCTTTCTATTATTTTCGAATAATCGAAGTACTGGTTGAATAGGTGTTCGAGCTCATATGTCCTTTTTATCATTTCTGGATGACATTCACAAGACTAAAGCATCGCTCAAAGACATGTCCAAAGAGACGTCCGATCCATGCTTCTTTTGTCTTCAAAGTTGGATGATGCTTTAATCCTGTTAAACACTACAAAACAATTCTACACAAGGACAATTAGTAGCATTATAGTTTGTTATCATCAAAATTAGGATTACACATGCCATATTTCAAACTCAAATAACTTCAACGCATTAATTCTGAAGACCTTATGGTCTCACATCATCCTAGTTTTGATGATTAACAAACTAATGATAATGTTTACTAATATTTTATTGAGTTATCTTTGCAGTAAAATCATTAGGAATCAAAAGAAGTTGAAAAAGTGCAAAATGATACTCATCCGGATGTACCATGTGGACTTCCGAATAGCTAGAAAAGCTCAAGATGCAAATGACCAAAAGGGATCCGGACGCAGGTCCAGACGAGGATGCAGACGTCCAGATAGGATCCGGACGTAGGTCCAGACGAGGATGCGAACGTCCGGATCATGAATTATGTCTGTAACTGCTAGTTCGGCAGATGACCCTTGCAGCCATTTTCAGCACAATTTGCACCTAGTATTTATACCAATTGGTGTAGTATTGTAATGTAACCTTTACCTACATTTATTATAAGCTTTCAAGAGTGATTTTAATATAAAATACTCTCTTCCTTTGTGTTATTGTAATAGTTTGTGAGGTAGTTGGTTGGGGATAAATTGTATTCTTCAAAGTGAGGGTTGTAGCATTCAAGTGTAGCTTTATGAGGGTTAATTGAGTGAATTGTAAAACTTTTTGGCTGAACTAGAGGTGCTAGGGTGAGCAAAGAGTGATCCCTACATTACACATGTTCGTTTGCTTCACCAACTTGTGAAGAAGCACAATAGTGGATTCAAACTCCAAGTTGAGGAACATGGGAGTGGACGTAGGTGTCAAGCTTGGCACCGAACCACTATAAATCGGTTTTGTCTCTTTCTCTCTTTTACTTTATTTATTGTCTATTTGTGAACTTATTTTGCTATAACTTTATCATTATTATTGCAAGTTTATTTTTATTATTATATTGGTTGCATAATTTTTGGGACCAACAAATTCTTATCAAATGATGATAATACCATTCAATTTTTATATTTACTCACAATTAAGGGGAAAAAAAGGACACACGACCTGACTAATAATAACCAAATGCAAGATTGGAGTAGTTGTGACACACATATCTATATATGTACATACACATATATAGATAAATACATGTGTGTATCTGTTGCGTTTGTAGTGTGTATATGTATGTATGTATGTATGTATTTATATGTTTGTGTGCATCTGTATGTAGCTATGTATGTATGTATGTGTGTGTCTGTCTATATATAGTGTATATATACACACAGAGATTTATATATGTGTATATACATCTATACCTATGTACGTATATGTATACATACATACAAACATATATAAATGCGTATGTATGTTCACATACCCGTATATACGTATGAGTACACACACACACCTATATGTATGTGTACATGTGTGTGTACATATATACATACATATGGGTATGTGTATACACATACGTATATACATATATGTGTACATACATTCCCATATGTACATATATGTATATATATTTATGTATGTGTGTATGTATGTATATATATTTATGCATGCATGTATGTATACATACATACATACACACACACAAACATACACACACACACATATGTGTCCGCGTGTGTGTCTATATATACAAATGTATATATGTGTGGGTGTGCATGTGTGTGTATAAATATATACGTATGTATGCATGTATGTGTGTATACATGTTTGTATGTATACACACATGCATACATACGTATATACACATACATACAAACATGTATGTGTATATACGTATGTATGCATGTGTGTATACATACAAACATGTATACACACACATACATACATACGTATATATACATACATACAAACATACCAAACGGGGAGAGAGGACTTTTAAAAGAACAAAAAAGTAAAAGGGAAGAGGGTCACCGTCGGATGGCCGGCCTCTATGGAGAAAGGGGTAAGTGGTTTAGCCAATCATAAACATTAAAATAATTAACAGAATATAAAAGAAAGAAGTAAAATATTGAAAGATTGAAGACTTTCTAAGATTGATCTTCCAAAGAAGAAACTAATATTACAATATGAAAGTTTGAAGATAATTCTCAAAGAAAGACTAAGAATTCTAAAGGAAAGAAAACTTCTGCCTGCCATCTGGTTTGGGGGGGTATTTATAGTAAAATTTTTGAATTGCTACAGTAGCCTGCTACAGTGATTGTCAGCAGAATGATTGTACAGTAGTTCCGCTATAGTGTACAGTGCACAGTAACCTTGCTGTAGTAAAAATTTAAAATTTTACAATTAGAAAATTATGAATTTGTGAAAAAATTCCAAAACAGTCATCTTCGTTTTGTTGCTGGAAGTCTACTTCTTCCTCTTCTGATTCTGATTCTAGATTGTGGCAGAGGTTGTGAAGCTAGCCTTCTGTGCTTCAGAAGATTCTGGTTTTAAGTTGGAGAAGAATATTTTCAAGTTGCTTGATATATTCCTCTCGATCTGAAATTGATGCTAATTTTGCTGCTGACAAAGACTTCCATTGTTGAGAAATTCAGTAGTTTGTTTGTCAGAAGCTTTTGAGGTAAGTGCGGGTTCTAGCTAAATCCATTCCTTGTAGTTTTGGTTGTTTAACAGATGAAACATCGAAAGTATCTCACCATTTAGTATAACCTTGTCTTACCAAAATTGGTGGTGGTTTGTTTAATGTCTCACTGTTGGTATGTTTGACAAACTCAAACTTCCTACTAGTATACTCAAGCTAATGAAAACTTAGAGAAGAAATGTATAGGAGTTGGAGTCCAAGTGTTGTGTTGGAAAATCTGTTTTGGAAATAGTTATATGCTTCTGCTACTTCTTTTGGAAGAATTTGCTGATTTGGTCCGAAGATACTCCACTATTGATTGAACCAGGTTGGAAATTCAGATTTGTTTGTCCTCTTGAAGTAAAATAACCAAGAGTGTTTGTATTCTTTGTTTTGAAAAGAAAACGTCCGGAACCAAGCCTGTTTGTGGTCCCAATAGTTGTATTCTGGGGAATAAAATAATTGAGAAAATTATCGAGGCCGGTTAATATCATTTCCCCATTCACATGGTCTGAGGACTTTGACGATTTGCGCACATGAATGGGTGAATAACTAGTGCTTTTTCATGTGGGTATGGTTTGATCTGAATTGATTTAGTATCTACCAAGATCATTTAGTAGAAAAGTTGGTTTTTTGTTGGTGTTTGGGGAAGGAAGTTAACATTTGGAGGAAGAACCTTTTGGGCCACTAGAAGTAGGTTATTATGCCAAAATTTTGGTTCTATTTGAAGGATTGTGTAAAAAGATTGGTTTTTAAGATACTGTGATTTGGCTTTTGTTGTTGAGGTGGCTATATGGACAATCTGTTTTGAAGACGATGTTTGTTGGACTAGCTAGTTTGGTTGTGATTAGGCCAAATCATAGCATGTAAAAGCTTGGAAAAACCTTTTCATGACTTTGTTTTTTACTATCTTCTTCCTCGACGGTATTTGCCCATGATTTTGGTGTTTGGAAGACTAAAGGAAGGTTGCATAGCCATGAGTTGCTAGATTTGTTCAGTAGTCATAGCTAAAGATTGACTAGTTACATATTGTGTCTGGGTGTTTGGCTGTTTTGTAGAAGATGAGGCTGATTTGGGAGAGTTTGAGGCCTTTTCGGTTCGAATAGGCTGTTTTTCTGGGTTTAGAGTTGGAGGTTTTCCCTCCTTTTTTTTTCCTTGGCATGTTATCTACCCTGCAAAAATTCACGAGTTAGATAATCAGGAAGGGAGTTTGAGGATCCCTTGATATATTCAATATTAAAATAAAAAACATATAAAATTGCTTGCCACCTTGCAAAAATTTATTTAGAGGCAAGATTTTTCACATCTTTTTGTAAAACATCTTTTGCAGATTTGCAATCGATGCGTAATAAAATTTTTTGGTTTAATAGATCAGATTGAAATTTTGAAATGTAAAGAACAATTGCTAAAATTTCTTTTTTAATGGTAGAATAATTCTGCTGAGAATTATTCCAATGTTTTGATGCAAATGCAATAATATTTTCTTTATTATTTTGCTTTTGTTTGAGAACACTACCATAACCAATGTCAAAGGCATCAGTTTCAACAATTTTTGGTGCATAAGGGTCAGAAAGAGTAAGATTAGGTAAATTTTTTGTATGAAGTTTAAAAGTTCGGACAATGAAAGTATGTTTATCAGTCCATGATGGGGGTGTCTTTTTTAGACGATCATATAATAGTTTTGTAAGGTTGCTTAAATTTGGAATGAAGTTTGAAACATAGTTTAAGCAACCAAGAAATTTTTGAAGTTGTTGTTTTTCTAAGATCTGATCAGAAAATTTTTTCGCAAATTAGAGAGATCTTTGAATGGGAGTAATGGTTCCTTGGAAAATGTTCTATCCAAGAAATCGAATCTTTGATTGGAATAGACCAATTGTCTTTTGAAAGATAACTAGTCCATTGATTTTTACTTGGTGAAGAAAGGTATTAAGGTGTTTGAAATGCTGATCAATAGAGTTAGAATAGATTAGGACATCATCAATATAGATGATGATGAAGGTTAAAAAAGGATTGAAAATGTCATTCATGATTCTTTGGAATTCTGGAGGAGCATTTTTTAGACCAAAGGGCATGACATTCCATTCATAATGCCCAAAAGGAACCGTGAATGCTGTTTTGTATCTGTTTGAAGGATGGATTTGAATTTGCCAAAATCCAGATTTCATATCAAATTTAAAGAAGATTTTTGCAGCATGAAGACATTGCAGAAGATCCCTTTTGTTTAGAATGGGATATCTGATCCATCTCAAGCCTTTGTTTAAAGACTTGTAATTGATAACAAGTCTGGAAACTCCTCTTTCAATTTCAAAGTTTTTGTTGACATAAAATTTCGGGCAACTCCAGAGGGATTGACTTAGTCTGATGATACCCTTCTGAAGTAGATCATCGATTTTCTTCTTGCAATGTTGAAGAAGTTCTTGATTTATTTGTATTGGTTTGGCCTTCGTTGGAATTTGTCTTTCGTCAAAGTACTTTTCATAAGGCAGAGTGACTGTATGTTGTTTCCTATTCCAGAATACTGTTGGAATTACGGAACATACTTGCTCCTGAAATTTGGTTTGAAGTGCCTGTATCCTTCTTTGAATATCCGGCTGTTGAAGTTGTTCCTCAATACGTTTGTATTGGATATATGTTTGAATCTATGTATATATACTTATGTATGTATGTGTGTATAAATATGTGTGTGTGTGACACACACACATATTTATACACACACACATACATACGTATATATTTGTGTGTGTAAATATACATACATAAATACATACACACAATAGACACATACATACATATGTATATATACATACAAACATATATTGTATGTATATATACGTACGTATGTAAGTGTGTGTATGTCTCTATATCTATGTATACATACATATCAATATATCTACATGCATGTATGCATATACATGTATGTATGTATGTATGTATGTATGTATGTATGTATATGTGTGTGTGTGTGTATGTTTGTATACACACATACATACATGCATATATACATACATACATATACAGACACACACACATGTATATATGTAAATATATGTGTACACATATGTTTACAATGTACTCAAAATGATATTGAGAAACAAAAAATGGAAAATGTGCTATATGTCTCAATTTTAGGAAGTTTAAAATTTGCTCAAACTTGTTTGTGACCTGATATCAGTTTTGCAATTGGAATGCTTGGAAGATTTCAAAGTAATATGGGATTTGATCATTAGAAAGCTGCTAAAAAGTGATGGGATATCTTCAAGGTATTAAAGATTAAATGCTCATCTATAAGCACAATGATAATCTTGAAATTGTTGGATGCTCAGATTCAAATTTTATGGTTTGTGTTGATAGTATAAAATTCACTTCTGGTTTTGTTTTTATGCTTGCTGGTGGAGCTATACCATGGAAGAATGTTAAACAATCTATGACTATTTTGTCTACAATAGAAGTAGAATTTATAGCATGTTATGAGGCTATTTCTTAAGCTATTTGGTTGTAGAATTTTATCGAAGGGTTTAAAAGTGTAAATTCTATCTCTAGACCCATAATGCTATGTTGTGACAATTCTTCTGTTGTCTTTTTTCTCAAAGAACAACAAGTGCTTTTGCAAATTTAAGCACATTAAATTAAAATATCATGTTGTTCGAGAGAGAATTCAGGAACAAAAGGTGTCTATGAAGTATATAAAGACTGACATAATGCTTGCAGACCCATTTACAAAAGCACTGGCACCAAAGAGATTTTTGGAGCATGTTTGTTCTATGGGTCTTATTAATTTTGAATAAATGTTCACTTATTATTTTGGACACATAATTCGAAAATATTATTTCCTGTTTGATGTGCACATTATTGTATTATGAGATTTTTTACAAGATTTAATATTATGGACCATTCATGGACTTTATTGTTTTGATTAAAGCATTTCTTCCTCATTCTATTTAGCTACATTTAGTAATTGGAATTGTGATACATGGAAGAAAGTATATAATCAAATGATATATGACTGCCATGATCCATTCTAATGACTATGTAAGATAAACATAATTAAATTTTGTGGCCACTTTATTGATTATACACTATCATGTGGTCATTTTTCCAAGTGGGAGAATATTAGAATATTTAAGATAATTAGTAGATATTATAATCACACCAACAATGTAACTCAAAATAATTATTGGAATGTGTAACTCTCAAACCATTACTTCTTGTATTTCACCCATTACTTAAATGTAACATTCATTTCATTATTTTCATGTAACTTCTATCCCACTATTTGGTAAATTATACTCCACTAATATAATTCTCATCCCTCTAATTGGTGAGTTGCATGCTAATTCTCATCCCACTATTTGCTATTACTCATGTAACATATGTAACTCTTACTCCACTACTTGGTGGACTTCATGACCATATTGGTATTGTGAATTTGTAACATCAACTCTATTATTTTGGTGATTTCATGAACCCATTATTATATGGTGGTTTCATGAATTCATTATAGGATTAAAGAGGTATGCTACAATATGATGAGAGGAAGAAGAAGAGTCTTTTATAGTTATGACTCATGATGGAAAGGCATCCTCTAGCTCACTATAAATAGGACTCTTGATCTCTCTCTACACTCAATTGTTTATTGTGAATTCTATCTATCATTTTGTCACAATATTAGGAAAAGGAAGATCAAAAGACTTGATCTTATAACTTGAAGGAAGCAAGTAGACTTAGAGAAAGGAAGATCAAGGAGCTTGTCCAAGAAGGCTTGTAGAAAAAAAGATACTTGCAATTGGAATCATCATGGCTCAAGATATGATTTTTATGTTTTATATGCATAATATTTTTAGCGATTTACGAATTATAACTTTCGCGTCCGAAAAATCGTGAGCAAAGGGTGTACTAGTGGGGTCGTTGACTGTCGTGTCCGAAAAGACAGTCCAGTCTCGGTGACCCTTTTGAAAATAAAGGTTTTTAGCAAAACCGTGCATGTGTGAGAAAAATCAAATTTTAGTAAAAAAGTGTTTTTTAAGAAAAATGGTATTTTAAAAGAAAACAAGGTCGGGACTAAAAGTGCGACAAATTTGGCCAAATCATTTTTGAAAAAGGGTTTTATTTAAAAAAAAAGAAGGAGTCGCCACTTGGTACTGAGTTAAGGTGTACCAAATCACTCGAAAAATTGTTTAACAAAAAATAAAAAATAAAATTTTAGAAAAATATTTTAAAACCCTTTTTCGACTCCGGTCTATGAAAAACTGAGAGAAAAAGAGTCCAGGAGTCACATTTGAAGAAAGGGAAGGCAAAGGCTTGCGCCTAAGGCACCCTTTCAACCTAGCCGAGGCTAGTTGCGAGGTTTAATCAAATTTTCCTAAATTAACCCTAAATTCTATCGCGTTCGGATGTATCTAAATGAATGCAAATCCTAAGTCTAAATGTAGATATCGGGAGGGTCGGAATGTCCCGTCGAAGGCTTGGTCGGAATTATCGCATTAATTGCGAAACCCGAGTCGAGACCTCGACGGAGTCACGAGTTTTTATGCAAAATGTGATGCAAAAAGAAAAGAAAATAATAATATAGATAATAAGTGATGAAGAAAGTGGGGATGCAACATGACGGGTACGGGGACTAATAACTCGTGACTGAATGTTTCTACTCACGGAGGGGGGAACGGCATGTACGCCACCGCTTCCCACGTGAGTAGTCGACTATTTCTAGTCAAATCACACAAATGTCCTAACTTCTAAGTGAGATGCAACCTAGATGTCATGCATTTTAAAAATGTGTCAAAATAATAATAATAATAATAATAATAATAATAATAATAATAATAATAATAATAGTAAAATCATGCCAAATGAAAGGAAAACTAGAAGTGTGTGAAATGATGATGTGAAATGCACACAAATGTACCTAACACTAAAATGTCCTAAGGGTCTAGCGTTGGACTAGCCCGTTCTAAAAAAATCCCACTAGCGTTGGACTAGCGAGAAAAGAATGAAGCCACAACTAGCGTTGGACTAGTGTAGGTGACTGAAATACCATAAATCATGAATTAAATATTAAAGCATGAATTAAAAGCAAATTAAACATATAAAAGCATATAAGATCACATAGGAGCACATAACACATAAGCATAATATTCTAGATGCAAAAATCCTAAGGAAAGCGGTAAAAGAAATAAACACATAAGCATGCAAAAAGCTAAATAAATCCTAACTACTACACCGGGGGGGCTTGATTTACAATTTAAAGGGGGAAATTAAAAATGCCCTATCTATTACATTTTCTATCTAATTACAAAATTTTGCTAAAAATATGGGAAAAATAATCTAACTATTACATTGACTAGCTAAATACAAAAATATTACATTTTTATCAAATAATAATAAAGAAATAATAAGATTAAAAATGAAATCACGTGAAAGAAATAAATACGCAAAGAACATACTAAATAGGAAATATATGCATAAAAATCACGTAAGGCACATTGGAGCACGTAAAAGAAATTAATAAGTAATTAGGGATACCTCTTGAAGACTCGGTATTAGATGCTAACAAAATGAACACACGCATTAAAGGTACCACTATTTAGGAAATAAATCACAAAAAATATAAAATTCTAACGAATTGAAAGTAAAATGCAAATTCTATTAAACTAAGTGCTTGAAAGCAAAAATGTAAACCTAAGGGGCTTAAGGGCAAAGTTAGAAACTCTAACTAATCAAGAAGCAAAGCTAAAAATTAAACCCAAAATTAAGATTAAAACTGTAAACTCCAAAAGTACAAATCAAAGTTCCAATTTATAGGGCGTAATTGACAAAAATAAAATTTAAAAGGATCACTCTATAAATTGAGCTCAATTGCATCACCTTGAAAGAAAAGTTGGAGCATACTAACACTTAAACAAAATCCAAGGACTCGAGTGCAATTATTGCTTTTATATTAAAACCCAAAAAAAGAAAATGTTCAGTTAGAGAAAATGAGATTTAAATTACACTTAAATGAACAAATTAACTAATTGAACTAGAAAACTAAAATTGAGTCAAGAATCAGAAAAAGAAAAATACGGATAACAACATACTAAAAAAAAAACCTTTTCATTCCCAACTATCTATAAAAAGCAAGAAACAAAATAAATAAGCAAATTGAGAAAATAAATAAACGAATTAAGCCTAAAACTAAAAGAAAAGTGTTTCTCGGATATTTTTTTTCTTCCTGTTTGCCCATTTTCCTTTCTAGTTGCAGATTCTCTCTCTGTGACCTTTTCTTCTTTGCTGTTTATTTTTCTTTCTTTCTTCCTGGTTCTCTCTCACTCTCTGCCTTCATCTCTCTCTCTCGCATTCTTCTTCCACTTGATTTCTCTTCCTCCGTCTGCTCCTCTCTCTCGTCTCTTTCTGTCTCCTCTATTCTCTTTCTTTCTTCTCACTCTCAGTCTCTCTCTCTCTCTCTTTTCATCACCCCTCCCTCTGTTCTTCTAATTTCCCCCGATTCTTTCTTTCTTACTCTTTTCCATTCGTTCTCCCTCTGTCTCTCTCTCTCTCTCTCTCTCTCTCTCGTGTTGTCTTTCTGTTCTCTCCCTCTCTTCCTGTTTCCTCTCAATTTCTTTCTCTTTGGCGTTTGCTTGGTGTTTTCTCTATCACTGTCCTTCTTCTTTCGGCTTCTCCCTCTCACTTCTCCTCTGTTTCAGCAATCAGATTTCCAAATCCCTAATTCCCTCATTTAATTCCCCAAATTACCAAAGTCTATACATAATCCGCTACAAATGCAGCTAGATTTCACACAAGTCTCATTTATAGGATGTTAATTAAACAAAATTGAAAGGAAAATGAAGATGTACCTGGTTGTAAGAAGGACGATTCGGTGATGGCAAGCTTGGATGATCACTGATTTGGATACTGATTGATGATTGAGTTATAATGACTGTCATTGCGAATTGAGGCTGTTTGTGTTAGTATCTGGTGTTGGGAAGTTGGTGATGCAGGCGATTCACTGCTACTGACGGTTGTGAGCTTTAGTGGAGTGATTGTGTGATTAAGGTGGTTTTGAGTGGGAATTTGGGTGACTTTGGATGGATTGGGTTGGCAAATGATGGTGTTCCAGAGGTGTTTCAAGGTGGATTTGTGCTAAGGATCGGTGGTTGTATGATGGAGCTTGATGGCTTTGTTGACTGTATTTGTTTGTTTTTGCAGGTTTCAGTGAGGTTTGGGTTGGACTGATTTGAGGGGTCATGGGCGCAGTGGTGGAATTTTGATTGCAGGGGAGGATATGTCAACCGGAGGTGGAGGTGGTTCTGACGGCTGATGCTATTGTTTGTGAGGTTGTTTTGATAGTTTCAAGCTGCTTTGGGATACTATGTTGTGTGCGTGTGTGAAATTCTGGTTGCTTGTGAGTGCTTGTGTGTCTGTTGTGTGCTTGTGTATGCTCAATTTTGTGAGTGTTGTGTTTGGGAAATGTCTGATGGCATGCTAGTGCATGTGTGTGTGAATTCTGTCTGATTGTGTGTATGAATGTGGGTGTTTGTGTGTGGATTCTATGTACGTGTGTGTGGATGCTTGTGTGAATTGTATGTGCGTGAATCTGTGTTTTCCTGTGTTGTAAGAGTTGGTGTTTGGAGTTGTTTTGGTGGTTGTTTAGGGCAGTTGTTGGGGAGGATTTGGGCAGTTGTATTGATGGAGAGCAGGTGAATTGGGTGGGCAAGTTGGTAATGAATTTGTGGGCTTGACTGGACGTGGTGTGTGTGAAATTGAGAGAGAGTGTGTGACTCTGAATGTGTGAGTGGATTGTGTATGGTGACTATGTGTGAAATTGTGTCTCAGTGTGTGATCTGATTGTATATGTATTGTGTGTGCAAATCTGATTGTGTGCGTATTGTGTGTGCAAATTGGTGTTTGTTCTGGCTGTGTCAATTTGTGATTGTGTGTGCAATAAGGTGTATGACTGTGTGTGAAAATTTGTGTCTCTGTGTGTTTGAATGACTGCGTTTGTGTTTGTGAGTGTTTGAAGGACAGTGTGTGTAGTGAGTGTGAATTTGTGAATTGTGTGAATTTGAGTGGGGTTTATGTAAATTGAAAATCTGTGCATGCAGTGTGTGTAATGTGTGAGAGAGGCGAGTGAGTAGTGTGTGTGAGAGAGTATGAGTATGTGTAATGTGTGAGAACTTGAAGATGTGTAGTGTGTGTTTTTGGTGTGGTGTGTGAAAATTTGAAGATGTGTGGTGTGTGTTCTTGGTGTGGTGTGTGAAAACTTGAAGATGTGTGTAAAAAAGAAGTGTGTGTTTTTGGTATTCTTGGTGAAATGAAAAAACTAAAAACTAAAAAAAAATAAAAACTCTCCCTAGACCTTTTTTATTTTCTCCTCCTTTTTTAAAATTCCCAAGTGGAGGTATTTATAGTGAACCAAAGACTTATCTTGTGACACCCTAGAAATTCATACGAAACTATTTTACTCATGTATGTCCACTAGTAGCATAAAATAATAATGATACTAGTAGAAAAAAAAAGAGAAAACCCTAAAATGTACTTAAAAGAAAATTCTTTCATTTGAAATCTAGTATTAACCCTTGATTTATTAGTTGGAGGATCTCCTAAGTTAATTAGGCTAATTAACTAAGATTCTTTCCTTATTGAGTAGGACACCTAAGTATTAAACTTGGATTAACTTCATTAGATCATTAGTTTATAATAGTGTTTCACTTCAACTAGCTTATTTTACTATTTTCTAGTTTTTGACTACCTAAACTTTAGCTCAATTTTTCTCAAAAATTTCACTCATTCACTTGCTTTATTTTCTTTTCTTGGCTGAATTTTTCTTCTCTCTTTTTCTTCTCCCTTGGCCGAAAATTCTTCTTTCTCTTTCTTTTCTTCCTTGGCCGAATTTCTCTCTTCTTTTCTCTCCCTCATGGCCGGATTTCCCTCTCTTTATTTTCTTCTCTTTTTGCTTTAATATTTATGTCATAATATTACTAATTACTAGGTGAAAGAGATCTTTTTGTGTCACCAATTAAATTAAACCAAGTTTACAACTAATGCTTAAAAAGCCTAAACCCTAACTTGATTCTTGTAACATTTTTATTGGTTATTCTTTCTCCCATCTTTTTCATTATTTCTTTTCTATTTTCCTAGCTTATTTCTTTCTCTTCTCATTTTCTCTTGGCCGGCCATAGCTCTCTCTCTTTTCTCTCATTTTGCTCTCAACTTCTTGAAGCTTTCTCTCCAAATTCCAAGCAATTTCACCATAGAAAGTGAGATTCCCTTCCTTCTAAGCAAAGTTCTAGGCTTGTTTAAGGTATGTACTATAAGCTTTAACCATTAATTTCAAGTTTAATTGGTCTTTTGTACTAGTTTAAATATTGAGTTCTTATGATTTTAACTTGAAGATTTATGCTTGAAATGAAGTATTACTTGTTAGAGCTAGTGTTTTCTTGGTTAGATTGAGTAGTAGATAGTATTAAACCTTGAAATTTTTAAGGGTTACATGTAGCTTGGAAGTAGAAACTTGAGCTTTGAGTGAGATTTTGTTTTGAATTGAGTTTGGATTGAACTTAGAACTTGTTGAACTATGGATTTGATGGTTGAAATCTTGAAGGAACTATGGATTTGATGGTTGAAATCTTGAAGGAAAATAAATTTGGGAAGGCCGAAATTTAAGGGGAAATAATGTCAAAATTTTGTTAGAAATAAAAAGAAGGCAAATAGATAGAATTTCCTACCCAAGAGCATGTCAAATGTAGTGAAATTAGTGTGCTGGAATTTTTACCAAATGACCAAATGTTGAACAAAACTTTCTTAGAAAATGAAAACCCTAAAATGAAAACCCTAAGATAGAAACCCTAAACCCTAAACCCTAAAACTAAAACCCTAGAAATAGATGGGGTATTTCTTGAATTTTCTTACTAAATTAATTAGGGTTTAAATCGAGTTTTCATTAGATTATTTCTTTTAAATTTCAGGACCCGAAAGCGAGACCCGACCTTTTTACGAAATATTCTCGTAGGCATTCCAGGTGAGTGTTTTTATGTGTGTATGATGCATGTAACATGATTGTTTCATTTGTAAATATTATGCTATGATTGCAAATACTATGTGATAAAATGTGCTACTTGAGGAAAGATGTATACTTTATTGCATCTATTCCACCATGTGCTACTTGTTTTCATGATTAAATGTGTTATTTGTGTTTGAGACTACCGTGACTAACTTCACCGTTACTTCACGGATAGTCAACTTGAACGTGCGTGGGAGGATATAAGGTGCTGGGTGTTTTAGGGCGTGATGTTCATTCCCTTGTGAGTTGTGAATCCTCTAAGAGGCCAACTCCGGATTGAACTTTCTTGCGTGTTGGCCCTCCAAGGTCGAGATTTCTCCCTGGATGTGGTAGCCTGTACGGAGGTTATAAGGTGTATGGTGGTTAGGGTTCTTGCTTGATATTACCGATATAACCCTTGGCAAGGACCTGAGCTATTATCTCGGTCCCAGCGCCTGGGTACATAATTGGTACTTGTTTCTCCTGCGGTCGAGCTTGCTCCCGTAGTTGAGCCCTATATCCGCCATTGACTACTTGTTTATTTATTTGTTCACGTGCTGATTAAATATCTTGTTAAATTATTTTATTTTCCTGAAATAATGGATTCTTGGCATGCCTGCATGTCCTGGGCACTCACTGGGCTATTATAGCTCATTCCTTTATTTGTTTTCCTTTACCCAGGTATTTCTCACTCTTAAAGCTGGGCATGGCGAGTTTAATTATAGTAGACTTTTGCTTTTGTATTTTGGACAACCGAAGCTGTTTGGTTACCTATTGTAAATGATATGTATATTTTGGGCATGTATACTTTTAGTACATGGTTTGTAAACTTTTAGTGACTTTTGTATCTTAAGTTGAATTATAGTGAATGTATTCTATTTTGGGTTAACTGTACGTGAATGTTCTGAGTGCGTGCTTGAGTGAGCCCTGGCGAGAGCTAGGCAGGCAGTCCGCTAAGCCCTTTGGTGCGCCTCTGGGTAAGGTGGGGCTGTCACATATCTTCCAAGAAATGGCTAAAAGACCAAAACGCCCTTGACTACCAAAATTACAACTCTATCTTTAAAAATCTATTTTTCTTTACAAAAATGAAAAAATTAAGAAAAATGTAAATAACAAATTTGTTAATAGAAATTCACCATAAAAAAATTAGAAAAAAAACTTAAAAATATGCTTAGAAACCTAAAAATGAATTTGGGACTAAAAAATTGGTGAAAAATGAATTTGGAATATAAAATGACAATTTTGCCCTTGGATAACGAAAATATACAAAAAATAGCTATTGATTTCAAAAAATTACCAAAAATTAAAATAAGCTTAAAACACTAAGAAATGCATTTATGACTCAAAAATTGACGAAAAATGAATTTAACTGTGGAATGACGATTTTGCCCTTGAATGCGGTATTTACAGAAAAAATAGCAATCATATCCGAAAAAATCAAGAAAATTTAGAAACATGTTTAAAGAATTAGAAAAATAAATTTGGGACTTGAAATGAGCTAAAATGGTATTCGCGAGGCGAAATTACCATTTCGCCCTTGTGCTAGTAAAATATAAACAGAATATCAATTAAATTCAGAAAAATCACAGAAAATTAAAAAATACATATGAAAGTAAAAATGTGAATTTAAAAGCCCCAAAAATAATAAAAAATACTTACAGATAAAAATTGCCATTTTGTCCCCCCCGAGATTATTGAAAAATTAAAATTTGACCCCAAAAATAAAACACCTCTCCAATGTTTGAAAAGTAAATGGTGTGTCAAAATTTGGTGTTTACAATAACCAAAGATCTTATTCTATAGTGCTAACAATATATACACATACATTTATCTATATACATATACATATAGATATATACATATAGATATACATACGTGTACAACACATACACATACACATATACATTTATGTATATGTATGTGAATATATATGTATGTTTATGTATGTGTGTGTAGATATATACATACATACGTATACATGCACATATAGATATACATGTGGGTGTGTGTCTATGTGTACACACACACACATACACACATACACATATACATATACATGTGTATGAGCGTCTATATATGTATATGTATATATATGTATATATCTGTGCGCGCGCGTGTGTGTGCAGGTGCGTATGTGCACACACACACGTGTGTTAGAATAAAATTATTTTATACCCAAGATCTATACATGAATACTTAGAATAGAAATTTAGAGAAAATTAGATAGAACCTGATTTTTGATCCAACACCATGTTGAATGAAAGCAAGAACACGATCAATGATCAAGTGCACCAGATTTTTCTCTCCAGATCTTGTGACTAAGTCTCTTAGATAGTAGAGAGAGAAAAGCTTTTTTAGTCATTATTATTTTTTTGATCCTTAGAAAGGGGACCTAGCACTCCTTATATATTGAAAACATTGGAGTCTCCATCTAACAATACCTAATGGGCCTAATAGGTCTACACAATTAATCCACATCCTATAATATCATAATAATAGGCTCAATAATTAAACCAAAATAATGGCCCGGTTTATGTCTCATATTTGACCATATTATCTCAACTATTAATCACAATTATTGTAAACCCATAATTAGATTAAAAATCTAACAATGTGTGCATATATACACACATACATACCCACATACACATATATATGTGTGTTAGTATATGCATACATACACACACACACATGTGTGTGCATGTGTGTGTATACATGTGTGTGTGTGTATATGTGCATGTGTGTATGTGTGTATATATATACACACACACACATATGTGTGTCTATATACGCACACACATATGCGTATATATACACACACATATGTGTATGTTTATCTATGTACGCATATGTGTCTGCATATATATATACATACATACACACACACATACGTATATACACACA
The DNA here is from genome assembly GCA_024721245.1 of Mitragyna speciosa. Taxonomy (NCBI): domain Eukaryota; kingdom Viridiplantae; phylum Streptophyta; class Magnoliopsida; order Gentianales; family Rubiaceae; genus Mitragyna; species Mitragyna speciosa. The sequence goes on from CM045569.1 coordinate 10,346,578, forward strand.
CATATATGTGTGTGTATATATATAGTGTGTGTGTATACACACTGTGTGTTTGTGTATATGTTTATACACACACAAACACAGATATATGTGTGTGTGTGTTTGTGTGTTTATATGCATGTATATATATGGTCATTCGAGTTGAACCCCCACTAATTGTAGAATTTTCTTTCATTCATGCAACTTAGCAGATTGCTTTGAAATATGTTAGAAGAATTTTTCTAGGCCATAGTAGCATAGAGTCAGTGAACAGTTAAAAAGAGTTAGCATGCAAATATAACCCATTGACTCAAGCAAATCCAACTCCTGTAGGCATCATTCACTCCAACATTTTAACAGAAAATATAGATGCAGTTTACTCAACAAATTCTTTACTAACAAAAATCAAAAGAATTGTGTTCAAACAGATTCAAGAAAAATCCCCTTCCTAAATGATAAGTGACAACCACCAAATAATTAAGTCAGAGAATTCAAGAGTCAATTTTAACAATCTTTAATACTCCCTCACTTAATTTCAGAAAAAAAAATTGATTTATTAGACAGCATACTCGCTGAGCTTAAAATGGATATCTAAAGATTAGATTTTTTCCTTTTGCTCATCGAATGATTTGAATTAGAATGGTATACATAACAAAATAGCAAAGGCTTTTTAATAAATAACTCTCTCTTCTTAACTTTTGTTTACAGCATATTATAGATAGTAAAAACTCAATCAACAAGAAAAAGGAATTGATATACTACTGACCACATATCAGCCAAATGCTTTAATGCGGTTTCGATGTTGATCATTCACCACTATGATGATTTACGTTCGAACAATGCAGGATAAAAAACGTGGCACATGAAACTTGAGAATGATCATGGTCGGTAATAGAAAAATGTTGATGTGGGTTTGACATTTCTCCCAAAAAAAATAAAAAGGTACTAAAAATAGTAGTTCCCAACAATTCAAGGATTTCACAAACTACCCTTATCATTAATGTCATATTAATATATAAATTATAATTTGAGACTAGATAATTATAGCATAGAATGAGGCCATAATTTTTTAAAGCCATTTTTTTTTAACTAACTTGCTCTGCCCCAACTGTTTTTCCATGCCCTACGGCCATATAACTTGAATTGTTGTGATTCAATATTCTCCTGCCACTCCACCCAAACAAATAAACTATTGATACGCACAAATGTTTCCCGAATTAATTGCATGCTTTTAGACCCTGGCATTATTAAGTATAAAGAAATGAACCAGTTAATAATTTTGTCTTTAAAAAAAAAAAAAAAACAGAGTTTCTTACACAGGTTGGCAAGTAACATGTAAAGTAGTTCCACCATGAATGGCATTAACGCATTCCTTAATCAGACAACAATGACATATTTTGTGTTTGATAATAGACATACAATATCTAAGTAACAATTTTCAGTTTGCATAAAAATATGATTATCCATCTCTTCTAACTGTTAAATATTATTCACCCTGTACCGCTATCTCTTATGCATACCAGAACGAAGATGTAAACACTCAAGAGTATATATTTCCTCTCTCCCCCCCCCCCCCCAACCCCGGCCCGCCCCACAAAAAACTTTGGGCTAATACTCTTAAAATTCTTGGTCCTGGACATAAATTAATCAAATTATCACAGTAGATTTTTAAAATAAAATCAATTAAATTTGAACCAGAAAGATATTACCTCAATATCACATTACGAATGTGAAATATTCTACCGATCAATGTTGATGATCACAAACTTGGCAGCTTCTATGAAGTTCGATAGGGATGAGCCTCGTAATACGCTCCTTTAAAGACAATTCACATCTCTACAGATTTAATTCTAGTACAATAGGTCACAACGTGTCGCCTCAAAGAAACAACAACAGCTCAACTCAAATTTGCATTTTTTGTTCTGCACAATCTAGAGAAAGAGAACTTTCCCTATGCACCTTGCTTGTCGAAATATTATAATTATAGAAAACTTTAGAAGAAGAGTTGTTATGAGAATAATAATAAACAAAAAAACTCAGTCCTTCAAGAGACCCTCTATTTTTAGGCTAATGTTTGACTTCAAACAATTTAAGTTGCATGTTCAAAAAATTTAAGTTACATGTCTACATACAATGTATAAATGTTTTTCTTGTGTAATAAAAATTATAATAATAATGTAGAAAATTAATATTTGTAACCTACATCCATAATATGAGGTTTAAGATTCCTAATTATTTCATTTCAAAATTTGTAAAAAAAATTGTAACCAATAAATAAATCTTCATAATGCAGTCAAAATGTAAATAAAAATCATTAAATTATTTCATTTTATTTGTATATTTACTAAAATACTCCAACATTTATTGTAAATTCTTACCTGAGCAGCATCAGAAAGGGTACTAACAGGCCAACCAGGAACATTGCATTGGCCCCCTTGGCAAGTGATTGTGGTATCTGTAGTTGTCTTTGAGTTCTCAAAAAAGTAACTTGATGTACCATTGAACGTGTACACGGTAGCCTAAAACAGATATCAGAACACAATGGTAATGTTAGTTTACCTTCTGTATTTTATGTTAATCAAGATCGTAACAAATGGAGTGTTCGACCTCGATGTTGCAAGACAACTGATTAAGCCATTCGCAAACGGTTCACTAACACCCGTACTTGACCGACAAAATTCCAAAATCTTCCCTAACTTAGGAACATGTTAGGATTGTAAACAAATTGAGCCTCAAGCTCAATTCGTCAAGGCTCAATACGAATTTGAGTTTTGATGAGCTTGAAGGAAAAATAGAATTCGATTAAATTATCAAATCGAATACAAATATATATATGTATGTATGTATATGTATATGTATATGTATCTGTATCTGCTCGAGTTCATTTGATAAGACTGAAATAATTTTTAATAATCTTCTATTTAATATATAATAACTATTTTACATTAATAAAAATAATACAAAAAATTAAAAAAATTCAAACTTTTGAATTGAATTCAAGTTTAAATATTAAATTAATATTTGGCTCGAACTCAAATTTGACTTTTGAATAAAGACTAACATGTTTAAAGGTTAAAAGTCGGTTCGATTCAGGGGGTGTTTGGTTCGCACTCGGAAATCGAAGTCGGAATCATTACTCATGGGTTTGGAATGAAACTCTCAATTTCAATACATGTATTTGGTTCAATACTTGAAATGGGTATCATTACTATAATTAATGTTTGGTTTGTTATGAATCGGAATCATATTCGCAAGTCATCTGGACGTCCACATGTCTGGAACATGTGGAATTGATGCGAACGATATCAAGATGAGATTTTGGATGTCTGAATGATCCATGCGGACATCCAGATGTGGGAATCATTCGCGGGCTTTGGCCAAAACTCGCCAATTTGGTCGGGTTTTGGCCAGAACTCATAATGCACCAATTGAGGATTTGATTCCGATTCTCTATTTCGATTCCTGATTACCAAACACCAACACTGGGGTTGATTCCCGAAGTTGATTTCGATACCCACGAACCAAATGCCCCCTCAGTTGGTTCAACAACGGTAAAATTAGTATTTTAAGAATCGGACTGGATCGGTCAGTTAGACCGATTGAACCGCAGACTGACTAAGGCTCTGATCTAGTTCTGTATTATAGTCGAAAAATCCAACAAATCGGTAAGAACTAGTCTGACCATGTGGATCGCATTGGATCGCTTGAACTGTGAATTGTTGGTCTTTTATTTTTGGCTTAACAAAAATTATTGAAAGTTGGTGTAGGTGAGAAGTTTCGAACTTGATACCTCTCCCTTGAGCAATCAACACTCAACCAAAGCTGCTGCTTGTGTTGAATATTATATATCATTTTATTTATTATATGTTTCTTCTTCTTTTTTTTATCATTTTTAATAAAATTAATTGATTCTTATTTTTTTTTCTTTATTTTCTTTATCAATCATGTTTAATGAATTTAATTGATTCTTACTTTTTTAGTTTCTTTGTTTCCTTTATTAATCATGTTTAATGAAAGTAATTGATTCGTATACATCTAAATTTATTATGAAATCTTAGATTTACTTTTACTAAAATCACTTCTATTAAGACATGTCCTCTTATCTAAATTGTTTAATTATTCATTTATGCCTAAAATATTCCCCTAGTTAAAAGTTTATATTGGTATTTTTGTAAGTTATCTGTTTAGATTTTTGAATTATGGTTAAGTGTACGAATTAAGAAGTAAAGTAAATAAATCATTATTCTCAATAAAGTTTAGTCGCTTTTAAAAAATTCTAAATCAAATTTTTTATTGATATAAAATTGTTAGAAATCACCTCTTATTAGGTCGTGCAAAAAAAGTAAAAAACTAAAAATAGAAAACATAAATAGATCTAAACTAATAGTAAGATAATTAAATTGAAATATGAAAATCATTTGAGTATGCGAACCTACCTTAAAAATAGAGCAAAAGAAAAATTTTAATTTAAAAAATTACATTTACTCGAATCGACCTATATTCAAAGTTACTTGTATTATTTGGTATTAAAAATAAATTTAAATTTTACATTGAAAAATAAGTCTTGATGTTATTAAAAAAGTAGAGAATATGTAAACAAGCAACAATATGATTTAATAATTTAAAATATTCAAGGACTGTAATTTGAAATATTTAAAAATATAATAATGTACTTTAGTGGATGAATTTTAAAGTATATGTTTTATCCTTATTTTTTTCAATACACTTACTTTTTATTGTTATTATATATTTTATACTTGTAATGTCATTTTCTCTGTTAATTTAATTGTTATAGATATAGAATATTTATAAAATTTTTATGCAAATATAATGAATTCATTAATTTGTATATTTGAATATATTCAAACAAGTAATGAGTTAATTAATTCAATAGAGTAGGATATATTTAATATTTGTCATTAATATTATCCATTAAATTAAGTTTAAAAAAAACATTGAACTCCTCCCTCTGGTTCATTAACCAGTCCTATTTTTAAAATATTGGGTAAAATATTTCCAACCCCTAATCATTGCTACTAAGTTTGGGAGTGGAACTGTCTTTGTTGAGAAGCAGGTTGTTGCTACTAGGTTTTCACAGCTTGGACCTTGTTCCATCTCCCCCTACGTCCCCCTTGGTTGCCCTAGATTTGTTGGGGAAGAGGGAGGGCCTGGATGCTAGGCATCCTCGACGACTTAGAATATGGTGCTAAAAGTCCCGAACTAAGGGAAAACTCAAGGGAAGAACCCTAGCGCACCAAAAAAGACAAACCCCTTTCCCCTTTTAATAATAATATGGTAAGGCTATGAAGCATCTTAGAGTATTCCAAACCTTCAAAGTTTTTTCAACTTGCTCAGCTTGGTTCACACAACCTGCATTGGAGACCCCATAACTTCCTCTGCCCATGAAGATTGAACCACAAGAAGAAACCCAGAATGAGTTACCCAAACTTTAAGAAACCAGAATGGACGAGGTTTATTATCCATTCTAGTCTCTATTGACAATAGTATTAGAGCATGATCTAACAGATGACCTACACTTTCTCCTCGGCCTCTCTCTCTCTCTCTCTTCGGTTTTTTATTCTCTCTTCGGCCTACCCCTCTTCAGTTTTTTGTTCTCTCTTCGGCTCCTCACCTCGGATTTTTCTCTCTTCAGCCCCTCACCTTGGATTTTCACTCTTCGGCCCCTCACACTCTCTTTTTCTTTTCTTCTCTTCGGCTCACTCACACTCTCTTCTTCTCTTCTTCTTTTCTTCTCTTCGGCTCACTCACTCACTCTCTTCTTCTCTTTTTCTCTTCTTCTCTTCGGCTCACTCACACTTTCTTCTTCTCTTCTTCTCTTCGGCTCACTCACTCTCTTCTTCTCTTCTTCTCTTCTTCTCTTCGGCTCACTCACACACTCTTCTTCTCTTCTTCTCTTCGGCTCCCTCACTCACTCTCTCTTCTTCTCTTCTTCTCTTCGGCTCACTCTTCTTCTCACTCTGATTCTCTCAGTCCATCTCTCTCTGTTTTTCTCTCTTCAATCTCTTCCCCCAAAATCAACTACCCTAAAATAAACATCTAAACAACAATTTGAACCCTTAAAATTTATTCAAAAGAAAAACATGTAGAGAAGCAGAGAGATTTACCAGATTAAAAGATGGTACGGATATGATGGTAGAGATGCACTAGTGGTGGTGCATTGGTGGTGTGAGCTGGTTTTCTAGCGGTGGATGGTGGTGCAGTGCGTGTGTATGCAGTGAGAGCCGAGAGGGAGAAAGGTGAGTTTTGTGTATTTTGTGATGTTATCAGATGAGTTGTGAGGGAGCCGAGAAGGAGAAAGAAGAAAGTGTGTTTATGTTTTTTGAGAGAGAAAAAAATGGAACTGATTATGTGAATTGTGTGTTGTGTGTCTGATGAGTTGTGTGAGCTTGAGTGTTGAGGGAAAAAAAATCCAATCCAAAATCCCTTCAAATTTGCTGAATTGCAGGAGGAGTTGGTTTTTTTCTTTTTTTGTGCTGTTGCGTGCAGCATTTTTTTTTTTTTAATGCGACTACGTGCAGCAGCTGCAGTTACTGCAGCTGCTATAGCAGCTTTTCTCTTTTTTTTTTTTTTTTTTTGAGAATCCAAATAAATAGTAAATAGTGTTGAAAAATTATGAAAATTTTATGAAAAATCTATAAATTCATAAAATGTATGTATAAAATTTTTGGTACAAAAATTCTAATAATAAGAACATATTTGAATATGTGTCATATGTGACAAAAATCATGAAAAGAAAAAATAAAAATACTAAATGACCCTTAAAAATCACAAAATTTTTACAAAAAATATATTATCACACAAAAATATGTATACTAAAATTTTCATTCAGAAATTTTAACATATCTGCATTCTTGGGTAACGTGCCCTTAACAAACAAAAAAGACAAAAATTAAATAAATACTTAAATGACCTCCAAAAATTATGTAATTTTGATAGAAAATTTATGAATATACAGAATGCACACATAAAATTTTTCACTTGAAAATTCTCATAAAAAGAGTGCATTGGAAAACGTACCATTAAGTTTAAAATACTAAAATTTTTAAATAAATAATAAATGACTCCCAAAAATCATTAAAATCATAAATAATGATAAAAATAGTAAAATTATGTATTTAGAAAATAAAACAAAAAAATAGAATAATATTTACGTGGGGAAATTACCATTTTGCCCCTGATGTGACGAACTAGTCATAATATACATGAAAATTGTACTTGACCCCCGAAAAATGAAAAACACCCCCTAAAACAAAGTAACACATATTTTTTTATAAAAGGTGTGTCAAAATTTGGTGTTTACAGTATCTTTGTAGTGTCATTTTGTTCCCATATAAACAAAACAAAACAAAACAAGGTAGAATATGCATAAACACGATTTACCTTTTGTGTGTGTATGTGTGTGTGTGTGTGTGTGTTAAAACTAGCATACACATAAACTATAAACATGATATGTTGACACTAGATTTAAATGAGGTACAAGATGCAATCTCCGACAGTTAATAATCAAATGTAATTACAATTTGCTTGTAAAATCATATTCGACTCGAGCTTTAGTATGAAGTCAAGACGACGTAATTTTTAAAAATAGCTTTTCAAGTATTATCACAAATTTGTTTGTTTTTTTTTTAATTGTCCACGTCTCCTTGTTTAGGTTGACAATTTATTTAAATTTGCAATGAAAACATCCCCACCTCAGGACTGTTCAAGTTAATCGTTAAACTTGACTTCATTTGCTCTTTACCTTAATTGCTATTTCTAGTTTCTAGTCAATAGTTTTTCTTTTCTTTAATTTTTTTCGTTAATACCTCTATTTATTTATTTATTTATTTTGCTACATAAACATTAAAACTCCTATTGACAGAACATGAAGTGTACACAAGCAACCAAGCTGCAAAGTTTGAACTAGGAAATGCTCATCCATTTTACAATTGTATACAATTACATTACAATACCATCCAATTGTTTATGAAATACTCTCTAATTTTTCTCTTTCAGCACCAAGAGACAGTTACCTAACCAAATTCACAAAAGTATCTTGATTATTCTTGGCTATTTTCCAATGTTGCGAGCGTCATGTGACGTGTTAATTGCATTATGCAAAATACATATATTAGTGCGTGTTTGGTTATATTTCTTAGATATGTTTCTCAATTAATTTTTTATTTTACAAACACATCTACCTAAAAATACTAAAATAAAATTTTCTAAAAGATATTAAAAAAAAACCTATCAGCACTCCATCGTTGATTAGTCACAACTTCGCATTTGGATAGTCTGTTCTTTAGTTGCAAGTCTCTATTAGCACAGAAGTCCGAAAGCGTACTGAAATTGTGGAAAAATTGACCTTCAGGCTAGTAAGTGGGTTCTGCTTGTGAGGTGTCGAAGGAAATCAGATCAGTTATAAAGTAGTGAATACTGTAAATGCCTTCTTATTTTCTTTGTTAAATTGTAATTGAACGTGGCCAATTTTCGACCAAAAGTATTGAGCAGCGTATAAGGATTTGTTCATGCATGTAATCACGTGCCACAAATTTCCTTTTAGAAGCTTGTTTTTGGAGCTGGGGATGGTATTTGTTTTTCTTAACCTAAGATCTAGACCTTAGATTTTTCTTTATGTTATACGCTCAATGCAATCAAAGGAAAATGTTGTGTAATAAAAATAGTATATTTTTCAGAAAATTGACTAGTTATTTTTTTTATGTAGTTATCTTTTCTTTTTTTTTTTTTTGAAAAAACTTGTCATTTTTTGTTTAATTAACGTTCAATCACTATAGTACTATCCGCTCTCAATACTGCCTATATACGCTTGAAATTGGTGGAGAATTTGCCAAAAAAATAAAAATAAAAAATAGTTGAGCAGTCAAGCAAAAGTAGGCAGTAATAAAAACTTAGTGTTAACCATTTATTTATGCTACGAAGATAGATCTAAAGAAAAGGCAGTATTTAAAGTTTATACTAAGCATAAAACACGTAAAAATTGGGTATCTTCTTGAAAACTACGGCCTTAATATGGCAACATGGTAATTAATGGTGTGGTTCAAGCTGTATATCTTTAAGGGTTTTATTCTTTCATTTATTTATTTTTTTATTCATTTATTTGCTGTTAGTGTTAAAACTAATAAGTTGGAAGGAAATTCTTAAATGGACCCGGTCTAGAACTCCACCTATTCTTAAATGAACTCATCCATAACTCTACTTGTGAACCTTATAGTTTAAAGTAAAGCCACATAACTATTTTTATGTCATTTTTTTATATTAACATGCGTTACTTTACTTACTTTGAGCTCTTTTTGTATACGCATTATTTTACTTACTTGAACTCTTTTAAATTACAAAGTTTATAGGTAGCGTTGGAACATTAATGACATACATGTAAATATGGGTACGTTGATATCTCCACACCTTAATCAAAGTGAAAGGCATTCTTCTATATCTCTGTGTTGGCATTACCTAGAAGCGCAATCACAATGGACTGAGTCAAAAGGGGGCCGATTGATTTGCAATCCAATGACATACACGCCTTTCTTCTGGTACAACCTGTAGCACCCTAGAAAATGCACATATAAGAGACATTTTCTTTTCTTATTTAGGGTTAAGTGTTAATCCTTGATTTATTAGTTGGGAGATTTCTTGAGTTAATTAGGTTAATTAGCTAAGATTTTCATTTTGAAGCAAGAACACTTAAGTACTAAAGTTAGAATAATTCTACTTGACCATTTAACTTATATTAGTGTTTAAATTTTGACTAGTTCATTTTACTATTTTCTAGTCTTTTGGCTACTTGAAATTTTGCCCAATTTTATTCAAAAGTTTCACTTATTTTCTTGTTTTATTTTCTTTAACCTTGGCTGGAATTTTTCTCTTTCCTTTCTCTCTCTTGGCCGAAAATTCTTCTCTCTCTTTTCTTTTCTTTTGGCCGAAATTTCTTTTTCTTTTCTTTCCCTTAGGGCCGGTTTCTCTCTTCTATTTTTGTTCTATTTTGCTTTAATAATTTATGTCTAATTATTGATTATATTAAGTGGTAAGAGTTATTAATCTTCACCAATTAAATTAATCCAAGTAGCTACTTTTGCATTAAAAGACTAACTATTTACTTTATTCTTGTAAGATTTTAATTGGACCACCATTTTCCCATCTTTTCTTCTTTTCTTTTTCATTTTTCCTAGACTATTTCTTTCTCTTTTTCCCTTCACCTTGGCCGGCCATGCTTTTTCTTCTTCTTCCCTCATTTTTGCTCTCAATTTCTTGGACTTTCATCTCTCAAGTTGACACAAATCAACCATAGGAAGTGGACTTCTATCTTTTCTAAGCAAAGTTCTAAGCATATCTAAGGTATTTACTATGAACTTACCTTATTAATTTCATGTTTTAAGTAGTTTTTATGCAAGTTTAATACCAAGTTTCTTGTTAATACTACTTGAAGAAATTAGTTAGAACTTGATATATACTTGTTAGATAAAGTGTTCTTATGGTTAAATAGACTAGTATGTGGCCTTGGAACCTTGAAATTTCATGGAGAACATGTTGTTTGGGTGAAAGTTCTTGGAGCTTAATCCTTGAAAATTTATGTTTTATATGTGGTTTAGTTGAAGATTTAAGTTGGAACTCAAGAACACTTAAAACAGTCATGCTGGACCAGTTTTAGTAAAACTTTCATAACTTGATGTAGATAGCTTGGATTCGAATGATTCTTGTTGTTTTAGAAACTAGATTCATAGGGCTTTCAAACGGTATAAAGCTTGCATGGTGGTTCATTGTGTATTAACCGCAGAAAGCTTGCAAAGTTGGCTGAAAATTCGGTTCTGCGTAAACAGTTTTGATGAAGAGCCAACTTGGGGGCTGATTTTGAACCTGTTCTAGTTGGAATTTTAAGTGATGATCTTCACGAAAGTTGTAGCCTTATAAACGTACTTTTCAAACCATGTAACCACAATTCTCTGTCTCTTGGTAGATTGACCCCAGAAATAGCATGAACTTGGCCGAAAACCAACCCTGTGCAGATTTGGGTTGATGAAACACTAGGTTGTGGACCAATTTTGGAATGATTTTTGTTAGAATTTGACATAATGCTCTTCATGAAAGTTTTAGCCCTTAGAATATAGTTTCTATCCATATAATCACTTTTCTCATACGACATATCAATTGGAAGTTATGTTCTATTGAATATCCCTAGTTGGTAAACTTGAAATAGCATGATTTAGGCTTGATAGGGTTAAAGAACTTGGAGTAGTTTATGTGTTTTTGTGATGAATTGGAGTGAAATTGAAGTGAGTTTGATGTGAAATTTGGTAGAACTATGTGAGATTGGGCTGGTTTGGTTGTTTTCTTTGCAGGGAAAATTTTTGGTTTGGTCCGATTATAGAGGAAATGCTGCCGAAATTTCGGTAAAACCTAGGAAATAAAAATAATTAGGCTATGATTTAAGGCTTTATAAGCTGTAATTTAGTGATTTAAGTGTACAGAAATTTTCGTAGATTAGCTATTAGTGAATTAAATCTTTCCGAGCAAAACCCTAGAAAGTTGGAAAACCCTAATTTCGAAAACCCTAAACCCTAGGGTAAAACCCTAAGCTCCAAAACCCTAGAAACTTAACCCTAGAAAGACTTGGGGTATTTCTTGAATTTCCTTATGAAATTTCTTAGATTTTAGTCAGGATTTTTATACAATTATTTCTCGTGAATTTCAGGATCCGGAAGTGAGTCACAGCCTTATCGTGAAATCTTTTCTTAGGCATCAGGTGAGTGTTCTTCTGTGTGCATGATGCATGAAACTGCCATGTCATACTAGTTATTATTATTTCCATGCATGAAATGGTATGATTACACTTGACATGAGTATATAATAAAAATGTGTTATTTGAGGAAAGATGTGTACTTTATCGCATCTATTCCGTAATGTGTTACATGCTTTCACTATTTAATGTGTTAATTGTGCTTGTGACTTCCATGGTTAATTTTACTATTTTCCACGGTTAATCAAATTGGGAGCGTATGGGAGAGATATAAGGTGTTGGGCGTTATTTGGTGCTTGTTAATTGTTTATCTGAGTAAAGTCCTGAAAAAGGCTAACTCATGATTGAATTTATTCTTGATCTTGGACTTCCGGGGCTAACTTCACCGTTACTCCTCGGTTAGTCATCCGGGAGCGTTTGGGGTGATATAAGGTGCTGGAGAATATAGGTGCTTGATATTCTTTCCGATAAGAGTTTCATTCCTCAAAGAGGGTAACTCCGGATTGAATTTTACGAGTATGCTGGACCTAAGCTTGCTTCTGCAGTGAGCCCGTATCCGCCATTGACTATTTGTTAATTAATTTGTTCACAAATTGTTTATTTACTCATTAAATATTTTATCGAACAAAAATCACATTTCACTGGTATGATCGCATGACTTGAGCACTCACTGGGCTATTATAGCTCATTCCATTTTATTTGTTTTCCTTTACTCAGGTTACTTGAAAAATTAAAGCTGGACCCACTGGTTTTCGATTATTATGGATGTTGTAACTATTGTAATAGCCGAACTGTGTTAGGCTATTTTTGTGAAAATCATGTATATTATGACTTGTAAACTTGCGGTATGACTTGTACCTTTCAAGTTAAATAATAAGAGTGTATTTATTTTGTTCCATTTTATTTTAGTTTATTTTATTTTAAGTTAAGTACGCTCGGTCGTTTGCGTGAGTGCGTGAATCGAGACCTGGCGAGAGCTAGGCAGGCAGTCCGCTAAGCCCTTGGTGCGCCTCTGGGTAAGGTGGGGCTGCTACACAACCATTTATAAAGTGTTTTTAGTTAATGCTCTAAACCATGCCTTTTTCACGGTACAACCATTCATAAAGCGTTTTTAGATAATGCTCTAAGACCACGCCTTTAATTGCAAACTCCGGACCCGTCCGCTGACCATAGCTGAATACACCAAACACTCCATTTCTGTTTCAAAGCAAACCCCAACAAACCCTTTTCCATAAAGATCCATTCTAACTCCATTCGATTTCATCAAAATAGCCAATGGAGGTAGCTACGGCGGCAGGTCTAATTGCCGCCGGAGGCGGCGAAGGAGGAGGTGGGCTAGCGCCATTCTTGTTCAAAACGTATGACATTGTCGATGATTCAACCACAGATGACACCGTTGCGTGGAGCCCGAGTAGAAAGAGCTTTGTCGTGTGGAATCCACTTGAATTCGCCCGACTTCTCCTCCCTAATTATTTTAAGCACAATAATTTCTCTAGCTTCATCCGCCAGCTCAACACCTATCTATGTTGTTTAATTGATTGAATTTAATTGAATTGAATTTGATTGATCATACGCATATGTTGATTTTGGATTTTAATTGGGTTTATTTCTTATCTGACGATTCATTTTTTTTTTTGGAGCGAAGTCCATAATATTCTCCCTTGTGGACGTGGTGACGATTGTAGTTTCCTCTTATTGCCGCATGCTAGCAGGTCCCAATGTCTAGGAGTTGAGTTCTTGAAGTAATAAACTGCAAGATGGTGACTACTGAGCCTTGGTGACTAAGATTTAAAACATTGGGTCCACATAGATCGGGTCCATTGAGAAAAATCTCCAATCATCAGCAAAAAAAAAAAAAAAGGAGTTTCTATCTTAGTGCTACATTCTGTCACATCTATGCCCAAGGACTTGGACTTCTTTTGAACGTTAGCATTTACGTTGGTGATGATAAGACTTTGCAGAACGTCAGCATTAAAACCCAAGAAGTGAACAGTGCAAGATCCCTAATATGGGACAATCTTTAGATTCAATATGCAGCACATGCAGTGCTTTAACAAAAGTATCGAAGGGTGATGACATGGAGATTTACCATAACGCGTGCAAAAATTTCAGGAAGCCCATGGCCACATCCAAGCTGAAAATCCAGTTACAATGATATTTAAATCCAGTTACAATCATTTATAAAATTGATTTGACGACTAATGAGGCATAGAAAATATTCTAATCTCCAGATGAATATCTATGTTAAAAAAATTCAACATGAATCAAAGAAAGACCAAGATGTCTTCGTTGAGGCAATGTATTTAGTTAACCAATAAGAGACTTGCACTCCTCTCCATATGTAAAGATCTTAAATGAAACCACAGATGCATTAAGACCATGATAATATGGTTTACGAAATTGTTTTCATGTAGGTTTTTAATGTGCAATAAAGAAACCTAAAATTTTCATTTATTTGGGAAATCTAGTAAAGATTACATGTAACCTTTATAAGCTAAATTAAGATTATACAAGAACATAAACATGTCTAACGTTATAAATTAGTTTCATTTTTAACTCATACTTAGACATATCTATAAAATAAATTACTAAAACAAAACCCAAAGATTGGAATTTAGGAACTATGCATGAAGTTCAAATGCTTTAGAATCCAAACACAATTTGAAGATAATTATATGAGCTGTTCTGTTTTATGACTTAAAGGCACAAGATAAAATACCAAAAAATTGAAGATGGTTTACCATTAAGACTATAAAATTATCACACTACCCTTGAATTATAGATACTTCATGAAAAAAGTTTATACTGGACTCATCTTTGATTTTGTGCCTTGAGAGTAAAGAATAGGCAAACCCTTATTATCTTTAAAAACTTCCTGATACGAGAACAACAATCAGGATTTAGCTTGAGGTCTTATGTTTCAAGGGCACCACAACCAAACTTGGTTCTTGATTGATAAGCCAACTTGAAAATCCTTGAGACACACTCAAAAGGACTTTCAAGGTCTTGAAATTCCTTGAGACAAACTACAAAAGGAACCCAAGTTGAAGAAACCTTGAATCAACCTTGCAACAAACAACAAAGGATGATCAAGGGCATGCCCAAACACTTGAGACACACCTCAAAGTGTTAAAAACAAAGGTGAAATGGGTGGCTTGAAGCCAAGAGAGAAAATCTCTCAACTTCATAAACTTCTCCAAAATATTCTATGAATAGTAGTACATAGTTTAGGTATTTATACCCTTAATACATAGTGTAGACACCAAATTTTGACACACCATTTATTTTTCTAGCATTGGAGTATTTCTTTCAATTTTTGGGGGTCAAATTTTTGAGCAAAAAGAGGCAAAATCAACAATTTCGGGGGGGGGGGGAAATAGTAATTTGTAGCTATAAATATTTTTCCATTAGTTTTGGAGTTTTAAATTCATATTTTGTACTTTCATACTTAGTTTTTAAATTTTTGTGATTTTTTCGGGTTTAACTGGTATTTTTCTGTATTTCGCTAGCATCGGGGCAAATTGGTAATTTCACCTTGCGAACACTATTTTTGCTCATCAAGTCAAAAATTTATTTTTCAAGTTTTTAAGCATGTTTCTAAATTTGTTTTAAGTCTTTCAAGAACAATTGCTATTTTTTTTTGTAAATACTGCGTTCAGGGATAAAATCGTTATTTCACATTTTAAATGCATTTTTCGCCAATTTTTTAGTCATAAATGCATTTTCTAGGTTATTAAGCTTATTTTTAAAATTTTAATAATTTTTTGTGGCTAATAACTATTTTCTGTGCATTTTGTCGTTACAGATAGAAGACCGTCATTTCACACCTGAATACATTTTTGGCCAGTTTTAAGCTCTAATCTTCATTTTTTAAATCTTGAAATCTATTTTTGAATTTTTTGACAAATTTTGGAGTTTGTCACCATTTTTTGTATTAATTTTGATTTTTTTGTGTGTCAAAGATAATTTTTTTGGAATAAAATTATAATTTTATTATAAGTGGCATTTTGATAATTTTGTGGTATTCTTGGAGATCAAGACTACTAGGTTCTATAAATATCTCCCATTAAAAATTAAAAAATAGGACTTAATTAGAAATTACTAGATACACCCTTCAACTCTAACACACATTTCATACTTTTTCACATACTAAAATCCTATACACACTAACACACACTTTTTTCACCTACTAAAATCAAACACACACACTAACACATTTTTTTTCATCTACTAAAATCAAACACACACACTAACACATTTCTTTTTCATACACTAAGATCAAAAGAGGGAAAAACTCAAGAACAAAAAGAAAATCCAGCCTTCATTCTCTCGAGAAAACAAGATTCAATCCATCATTTTTCATTATAAAGTACCACCTTAACTACTTACTACCCCTTTACACTTATTGTACATTAAAAATTGCATGAATCTTGCTGTTTTTTATGAATTTTAGGGTTTTGCTTTTCTTTTCTTTTCTTGAAATTATTTTCTGTGTTTTATTTTTCTCTTTCCAAGTTTTTTTTATTTCTCCTTCCATCCCCACCGTTACTCTCTACCTCCACCACGTCACTCTTTGCCAACCACCACAACCACCTTCTTCCACCACAGACACTCCACTGCCAGCCATATGACGACCAACAGCCTTACCTGAATCAGCTTCTCCCTCAGCCAATCACCACCCATCCATTCTCCAGCTAAAGAGCCTTCACTCCTAGTCACAAAGACAACCAAAAATCATTGCCTTCTCAACCTGAATCACCCCAAGAACAGCCATCCCATCTGCCAATAGCAGTGGCAGCCTACAAACCACAACCCAGTACCTATGAATCAAACATCAACAAAAATAATCAAACTACCATTGAAGCCCACAACCAAAACCACCGTTAAACCTAGAACAGCCAGTACGCTCCTCCATCAGTACATCAACAACCACAGCAACCTCCATCTAAAACCCAACAGCCCCATTACCATCGTTCTCCCAAGGCCACGACCAATTATCTCCTGTAATTACATAGTCCAACTACCTGCAACTAACAAAACTACACCGAAACAGCAGCTCCAACGCCACCTCTACCCAAGTTAACCACCCCCATAGTGACAAACAACCACCAAACCAGCGACTCAAAGTCATTGACCACAACCTGCAAGAAAAGCAAGAAATAGACACAGCAATTTCAACAATTAACCACAATCTGCAGCCACCAGAACCACACCTTAAACACCCAAACCTCACAGTCACTGCAACCTTCACCATCGAAAACCTCTACAATTTCAAACAAGACAGAAGCCATTGACTACCTCCATCTCCAATTCAGAACCAACACCAGCAACTGCGAAGTTAGAAACCACCTCCACCTCCACAACCATTGTGACATCCACGACGTCATACCCAATTTTAGCCTCCATCCCATAATCACTTCAATCATCAGACCCAAACTGTCATTGCTTAGCCGTGCAGCCACACCACCATCAACAACCCCCCTCAGGTCAACAATTTCCCCAAGACCTACACATAGCAGTCTTCACCATCCTCTAAACACTTCACCACCTGCCCAACACTGCTGAATTCCACCCACTGCAAGTCCCAAGCTGTAACACAGCCCTAATTCCACTAGTCAACCACTAGCAATCACTACCATGAGCAACCCCAAACAGCCCCAATACTCAAACCTCTAGTAAACAACCTTTTTAAGCCACTAGATACAAATCCTCTGCAGCCTATCGTCACCAACCTGCACAAAACAACGCAAACAACCCAAACCCACGAAACCACGACTCCAGTTTCTTACCCACATCTCCCAAATTGCAGTAAAAAATGCCGTTTCCGCTGCCTTTCGGACATACATATTCTCGGCCCCTTCTTTCAATTGGCATTTTAGAGCGCTAAGCCAAGAGTTTCACACATATACCATCTAATTTGTGATGCCACAGAATTGAAACGAAATGTCTTGTGTAAAGATTTAAGGAACCCAGAGACAAAAAAGAGTCCCGATTTGGGGAGGGGGTGAGCAGAGAGAAGAAAGAGTGGCAGAGAGCTTAGAGAGAAATTAGAGAGAGTGAGCCAAAGAAAGAACTGAAGAAAGAAACAACGAGAAGGGAAAGAGAGAGAGAAATCGAATAGGAACAGAGGAGAAGTGAGAGAGAGAGAGAGAGAGATAGAGAGAGAGAGAGAGAGAGAGAAGATGCAAGACACAGAGAGAAAGAGGGGATAGAATCAAAAAAGAAAAACAGAGAATGGTAGAAGAGAAAAGAAAGAAGGAAAAGAAACAGAGAAAAAGAAAGAATCCGGAAGAAGAAATTGGGGAATTAAAGAGAAGGGTTTTGTGCAATTTTAATTTATTTTACTCACATGAGAATTTAATTTCAGTAACACATATTTATTATTTAGTCATTAGAATTTTGTATAATCTCACTGTGCCCCTTGTGAATTATTTTAATTAATGTCATTTAGTTTTGTTATTTACATATTGCCCCTCTAGGTTTTATTTTTCTTTCAATTAAGTCGTCATGGTTGCAATTATATCTTTTACTTGCTGAAATTTATGGTTTTGTCCCCCTCATTTGCTTTTATTTTTGTTCCTACCCCATAGATTTGCTTTAATTTCCACTTTTATCCCTTAAGGTTTATAGAAATTTAATTTTAGTCTCCTTAGTTGGTAGACTTTACGTGTTTTACTCAATTTTTCAATACTTATATATTTTATGTTTTTATTCATTTACATTGCGATGCCTTGATGTATTTATTTGTATTTTTAAGCATTAGTACTGAGCTTTCAAAGAGATATCCTTATTTCTCGTTAATTTCGCCTTATGTGCTCTAACGTGTCCTTGTGTGATTTATTATGTATTTCCCTCACATGTTTCTTATTTTACATGATTTTGGCGTATTTATTTACTTTATGTTATTTAATTTTGAATTTTTGTTATTTGGTAAAATCTAATATTTGTTTTTAGTCAGTCAATGTAATAGTTAGATTATTTTTTATTTTTCATATTTTTACAAGAGTTTTGTGTTTAGATAGCAAGTGTAATAGATAGGTCATCTTTATTTCTTCCCCTAAAATTGTAACCAATTTTCCCGATATAATAGTTAGTGTGACGCCCCGGAAATTCATACAAAAATTATTTAATTCATGTTATGTTTATTAGTAGAAAAAAATGAGAAAAGAAAAAGAAAGGGGCAAAAATAAAAAATGCATTTAATAGGGGAATTTCTTTTATTTAGGGTTTAGTGTTAATCTTTGATTTATTGGTTGGAAGATTTCTTAAGTAAATTAGGTTAAGTAAATGAGATTCTTCCATGATTAAGTGGGACACCTAAGTACCAAATTTAGAATAATTTTATTTGACCATTTAATTTATATTAGTGTTTAAATTTTGATTAGCTTATTCTACTATTTTCTAGTTTTTTGACTACTTGAATTTTAGCTCAATTTTACTCAAAAAAATTTCACTTGTTCTCTTGTTTTATTTTCTTTTCCTTGGCTGAAATTTCTTCTCTCTTTTTCTTTTTCTCTTGGCCGAAAATTCTTCTTTCTTTTCTTTTCTTTTGGCCGAAATTCTTTCTTCTTTTTCTCTCCTTATGGCCGGATCTTTCTCTCTCTATTTTCCTCTCTTTTTGCTTTAATAATTTGTGCCATAATATTGCTAGTTATTAGGTGATAAGAGATTAAAAAGTTCTACCAATCAAATTGATCCAAGTTAACCACTAATGCATTAAAAGACTAAACCCTAACTTTATTCTTGTTATGTTTTTATTGGTTAATCTTTTTCCCACCTTTTGTTTATTTCTTTTCCATTTTTCCTAGCCTATTTCTTTCTCTTTTTCTTTCTTCTTGGCCGGCCATCTCTCTTTCTCTTTTCCTCTCATTTTGCTCTCAACTTCTTGAAGCTTATTCTCCAAATTTTGGGCAAATCCACCATAGAAAGTGAGATTCTTTCCTTCCTAAGCAAAGTTCTAAGCTTATCTAAGGCATTTACTATGAACTTTTCCTACTAATTCCAAGTTTTAATTAGTCTTTTATGCAAGCTTAAACCTAGATTCTTGTTGCTACTACATGAAGAACATAGTTTGAATTGAAGATTTACTTGCTAGATAAAGTGTTCTTAGGCTTAGATGGACTAGTAGATAATATTTAAACCTTGAAATTTCATGTATTATGTGTTGCTTGGATGAAGAAACTTGGGCTTGAAACTTGAATTTTGAATGGAATTGGGTTTGAATTGAATATAAAAGTTGTAGAACTTGTTGAAAAATGGATTGGATGGTTGATTTTCTTGCAGGAAAAATTTGGTTTATTCCGGTTTTAAGGGGAGGTGCTGCCGAAATTTTCGTAGAAATAAAAAGGAAAAAAATAGTAGATGAAATTTCTACCCAAGAACATGTTAAATTTAGGGAAAATAGTGTGCAGAAATTTTTGGAATAATGACCTAGTAATGAATGAAATTTTCTTAGGGCAAGAAAACCCTAAAATGAAAACCCTAAACCCTAAACCCTAGAAACCCTAAAACCAAAACCCTAGAAATAAGTGAGCTATTCCTTGAGTTTCTTTACTAAATTAATTAGGGTTTTAATCGGATTTTCATTAGATTATTTCTTTTAAATTTCAGGACCCGAAAGTGAATAGCGACCATTTTACGAAATATTTTCATAGGCATTTCAGGTGAGTGTCTCTATGTGTGCATGATGCATGAAATGCTTTGTTCTACTTGAGAATGTTAAATTATGAAATATTATGTTATACTTGTAATTGTTATTTTATGACATGTGTTACTTGAGGAAAGAGGTGTACTTTATCACTTCTATTCCGCAATGTGTTTACACGCTTTCAATATTCCAATGTGTTACTTGTGCATGAGACTTCCGTGACTAACTTCACCGTTACTTCACGATAGTCAACCCGGCTGCACGTGGGAGGATATAAGGTGCTGGGTGTTTTAGGGCGTGATGTTCTTTCCCTTATGAGTTGTGAATCCTCAAAGAGGCCAACTCCGGATTGAACTTTCTTGCGTGTTGGCCCTCCAGGGTTGAGATTTCTCCCTGGATGTGGTAGCCTGTACGGAGGTTATAAGGTGAATGGTGGTTAGGGTTCTTGCTTGATAATACTGGCATGACCTTTGATAAAGACCTGAGTTATTATCTCGGTCCTAACATCATGGTTACATGATCAGTACTTGCTCCTTCTGCGGTTAAGCTTGCTTCCGTAGTTGAGTCCTAGTATCCGCCATTGACTACTTGTTAATTAAATTGTTCATAACTTGTCTACTTAATTTGTCAATTATTTTGTTCAATAAAATAATAGATTCTTGGTATGATTGCATGACTTGGGCACTCACTGGGCTATTATAGCTCATCCCGTTCATTTGTTTTCTTTAACCAGGTTTTCCAAAATACTAAAGCTGGAAAAGTCGATTTTGGACATTGTACATGTTTTGCTTGGTGTCTTTTGATAGCCACTTGTTTAGGTTATTCTTGTACATACTATGTAAATTTTAGTGTGTAAAACCTTTTGTAATACTTGTACTTCAAATGGATTTTATGAATATATTTCTTTATGAAGATGCTTTATTTTGCATTACTTATGTGCACGATTTAAGAGAGTGCGTGACTCGAGTCCTGGCGAGAGCTAGGCAGGCAGTCCGCTAAGCCCTTTGGTGCGCCTTTGGGTAAGGTGGGGCTGTCACAGTTAGGGCTTATGCGCTTTTGTGTTTTTGTGTGCTTACATGATTTACCGCTTTCCTTAAGATTTGAATCTAGATATCATGTCTACATGTTATATACTCCTATGTGCTTTTATATGACTTTATATGTTTACTTGCTTTCGATTCATGTTTTATTGTTTTTCGTATTTTTTTAGTTTTATTATTCCATCACCATGCTAGTCCAACGCTAGTTGTGTCATTATTGCTTTCCCGCTAGTCCAACGCTAGTAGTAGTTTCCTAAAAAGGGCTAGTCTAACGCTAGACCCTTAGGGCATTTTACTGCTAGGTGTACTCGTGTGCATTTTACATCATTTCACACACTGTTTCCTTTTTAATTTCTTATCATTTTGCATGATTTTTTATATATGTATATAATCATCATTATTATCTATTTTTTAAATATTTGGCAGTGCATGACATTTAGGTTATATTTTCACTTAGACTTTTAGGACATTTGTGTGATCAGACTAGAAATAGTCATCTACTCACGTGGAAAGCGGTGGCGTACATGCCGTTCCTCCCTCCATGAGTAGGAACATTCAGTTACGAGTTATTAGTCTCCCGTACACGTTATGTTGCATACTCACGTTCTTTGACACTTACTATCTATACTATTTTTCCTTTTTCTTTTTGCATTACATTTTGCATAGACACTTGTGACTCCCTAGAGGTCTCAACTTGAGTTTTGCAATTAATGCGATAATCTTGACCAAGTCTCGACGAGACATTTCGAGCCTCTCGATATTCACATTTAGGATTAGGACTTGTATTCATATAAACACATCCAAACGCGATAGAACTTAGGGTTAATTTAGAAAAATTTGATTAAACCTCGCAACTAGTCCCTTCTAGGTGGAAAAGGTGCTTTAGGCACGAGTCTTTGCCTTTCCTTTCTTCAAATGTGACTCTCGGACCTTCTTCTCTCATTTTTTCGTAGATTGGAGTCAAAAAAGGGTTTTTAAATATTTTTTCTAAATTTTTTTATTTTATTTTGTTTTGTTAAATGATTTCTCAAGTAACTTGGTACACCCTAACTCAATATCAAGTGGCGATTCCATTTTAAAATAAAATCCTTTTTCAAATTTAGTTGGCCAAAACTATCACATTTTTTAGTCCCGGCCTTCTTTTGTTTTCCAAAATACCATTTTTCTTAAAATAAAACTTTTTCACTAACAACTCGATTTTTTCTAACATATGCACCGTTTTTTCCAAAACCTTTCTTTTTAAAAAGGGTCACCGGACCAGACTGCCTTTTCGGGGCTCGATAGTCAATGACCCCAACGTGCTCGATCGATTTCGGATGCAACACATAGCAAACCTTAATACATAAAAATGACGAAAAAGTACAAAAATCAAGCTCAAAATTCAAAGGTCAAACTTCTTCACTGCCTTTGACTGAGGATGAGCAGTAGGTAGGGCTTGGGTAAGTCGTGGATGTGGCTTGAAGAAAACAAGTCGTGGCTGTCATTCTGCCTGTGAGCTGCGGGTGAAAATTGCTTAGTCACAGGCGTGTTTGAAGTTGCAACTAACATTCCAAGGGTAAGCATCTCGCGGATCGGTGCACTAAATGCTTCCAAAAGTTTGGGCTGCGAGTAATTTTTGTTCCAGGCTATGAGTGATCCATGGACGCAGCTCGGTACAAGTGACCCGCATCTAACTTGTTTTGCCACAATCAAAGCTGATTCAATTCCCTTCTCTTGAGCATCATCTACCACTTGAATAGTACAATTGAATTTGGTCTCTCCTTGTGCAAATTCTTCAAGTGATCTTGAATTATCAACTTGAAAATGACTTTTCTTCAATGTTCCATTTGAGTTACAAGAATCAATTAGAGATTGCAAGTGTTCTTCATTAGCTCCGTAGGTTCCATGGATGGATTGCAGACCAAGCATCACATGACATAAGATCTCGATCCTCTTGGCTTGTCTTTTTGTCAGTAAATTGGTTGAGGTCCAAACTTAATCACAATGAACTCCCTGAGAAGTTTTGATGTCAGCATCACTTTCCATGACATGTTAACATAAGCTAACTAAAAGAAAATCAATTTAATAACACTCAAAAAGTAGTAAATTAAAAAGGAATTAGATCACTTGTGTAATTAACAATCCTATTCTCGCTATGAACAAGATTCAAGCTTATAAAAAATATATTTTTCTAACAGATATTTCTAGGAACTGGTTCATATATACACCATTTATCATCTAAACAAATAACTCAAACTTATTATTTTTTCCTTATATTTTATACCTTTCCCTAGTTAATTTTACTTCTTCAAAATATGAGCACCTTGTTTCTCAATTAACAAGTGCTCTAAGGGACTAGCTTGCAAACGGGCGAGTCAAACTAGACATGAACCGGTTTGGATGAATTTAAATGGGTATTGTGATATTAAGGCCTCCTATGGACTTTTTAGTAAATTGACCTCTTGGGTCAAGTTATGATTTAAAAACTCTTTAGGGACTTGGAATGCAATTTTATTAAACTTGATTTTGAGCCCAAGACTAAGGCTGTTCCTTCTCTTCTTCACTTTTCTTCTTCTCTCCCAACTCTCTTCATCTAAATTCTTCTCTCCATTTCTTGAAGAAGGAAGTGATCTCTCTCACTCTCAAAGGGAACCAAGTGGAGGAGGTCTTGATTCTTCCATACCAACTTCTCCTCAAGGTAATTCTCTCTTCCAAAGTCCAATTTCACTTTCTTAGTTTTGACTCTTTTAATTTTGGTAGGAGTGATAGTAGTAGACTTGTGAAGTCTTTGGGTCTTTATGCTTCTAAGGGTTTATGCTTGTGTTGTGGGGGGGGGGGGGTGTGTGTGTGTGATTAATGGTAAATGTATGATGTAAGTGAGTTAGGGATTTGAGGAGTTTTATGTGATCATGGCTTGTGTTTTGATTATTGAGTATTTTGAGCTTTAAATGCTTTTTTATTGCTTATTTGTGCCATTTTGGGTGTTGGTTGAGATTATATGTGATTGGGTTGAAGGATGGGTGTTTGAAGGGTGGTATTTGCAGAAAATCCCAAATGAGACGTGGATAGTGTGTGCTAAGCCGTGGCTAAAGCTCAATGAGCCTTTCACCCGCGTCAACTCTTTGCCTGACGAGCCTTGGGTGAGGTCATTAGAGCCACAGTTGCGGCTCAAGGAGATGCTGGTTACGTCAAGTCTCTACCTGTTGAGCCGCAAGGCAGGACTTGAGCCAGCGGCTGGTGCTTCGTGATACGTGGGGCGTGAATCAACGTGATCCACCCGCGGATCACCCCTTTCCTTGTGATGTTTATGCTTCATTTTATGCATGAATAATAATAATAATGATAATAATAATAATAATACTAATAAAAAGAGTTTGAGGGGTGTATTTTTGCTAAAATTTGACATCAAGAGAATAGCTGTCAACTGTCGGACAAAGGTTGTTTACCAATGACCAACAACTGGAAGAAGAAAATGAAGTAAATATGTGTTGTTTTGAATTTCATGCTAAAGATTCCTTTAAGTTTAACGACTAAAACATATGGAAGAAGTAAAATTATACATTTTCTAAAGTTCACGGGGCAATATCATACTCTTAATAGTAGAAAGACAAAAAGTAAATAAATATAAAAGTTCGAGGTTATTTAGATAATTTGTCTTACAACAAAATTTTCATTCTTTTTTTCCCCCTCATATGTTTTGGAATAGCTAATTATTGTTCTTTCAACTTTATTTAATGACTATTATTTCAAATTTCATGTTAAATACTAAAGTGCTAGCTTAATTTGACTTCAACGTTTATACTAAGTTAAACATCTTATCTTAATATTTGAATTATATAAAAGAGTTTTAATTACATTCACCTCTCCTAAATTTGACCAAATGACAAGTAAAACCCTGACATTTGGCAAAATTACATATATCTTCTTGTTAGTAATAGCGTCATAACCCAACAAACGGAGATGTTTAAATAACAAAAATGCTCAGCACTATGAAAGGTAAATAATGAAATAAAAGAATAAAAAAATAATACTTTTAATAAGAAACAAAAAGAAAGAATAAAATAAATTAAGTAACAAAATAGAAGACAATAGACTGCATCCCTAATTAAAGGAAAACAAACGTTCATTAACCCTACATTCAGGTTCAAAGTTAAACATTAAAAGAGAGAGAGAGAGAGAGAGAGAGAGAGAGAGAGAGAGAGAGAGAGAGAAATAAAAGGTAAATACCAATCTCTTCTTGCCTCAACATATTCCCTCTTCTTCACATCTGCTCCCACCACTACCATCAACACCACCTTCTTCCTCTATTCATTCATCCCTACTTTTTTGCCTTTTCCCTAACTTATATCTAGTATAGGGTTTCAACTTTGCTCTATTTTTTAAACCACAGAAAGGGGACCTTTTCTTGAATAGATTGTAACACTGACTTGGTATATTCTTCTTCCAACTATACTTGATCTGTTATCTCCTTTTACTCTTTGAATGTGGTTGTTGTTGCTTTTGTATTAACCCGAAATGGTGATTTGATCAACCGATTTTTATAAATAAAAAGATCCTCCATCCATTTCTTGTCTCATTGATTTGTTGGTTTTTTCCTCCACTTCTAGTCCAATTTTGGGCCTGAACTCGCGATGATGGTTGGTAGGGAGATCTAGCTTCGGTCATTTTCTTCTTATTTCTTGATGTGGTTATCGATCTGGTTTTCTTGACCATGTCCATGTCGATTGGTGGTTACTACCATGTTCTAAAAACCCCAGCTTCTTACCTTACCTTTTTCATGGTGGCATGAGCCAAATATGAGCACGAGTGGTTGATGGAGGAGCCGCCATGGGTGAAGCATGTTTGGCTGCTCCCTTGCCATTTATGGCTAGATTCGGCCTCATTTCACACTCTATGCGAAAAGATGTGGTTAGGGATAATATTTGGGCCCAATTAGGCATCATTGGAGCTCTACCGACTACGGCCCGTAGTGGCGCCACTAGCTACCAACTGGCAAAGTGCTCGTTAATGCTTATTGATCAAATGCCAAGGTTCAAAGGGCAAAAGGAGGAAGAAAAGAAAAAACTAAAAATAAATATAAACAAAAACTGGAAATTTAAAATAAATATAAATAAAAACTATGAATTTGGAATAAGGAAAAAGAAAAAGCAAAAACAATGAACAAAAAAGAAGTAAATTAAAAAGAATTTATAATTATAACTAAGGAAAAGAGCATTACTAGAAATCTAAAAAATAAAATAAAAAAGGAAACACAGAAAAGAAATGGTAAAAATAATAAATTGGATAAATAGAAAAGGTATTATAATAATAATAATGAAAAATATAAAAAGGAAAGGGGAAAATAAGGAAATTTTTCCTCAAATACATATTTCAGATTTTTTGAAACAAAAAAAATGATATTTTTTAGGATTTATTGGGTATTTTAGAACATTAACATTTACTTCCTTTTGACTTTGGTCAAATTTAAATGGTCTATACTTTTGACCAACAGAACGGGATTATTTGTTAAACGTTTACTAATATTGGGTTTCGTTTTATTATTTCGTCAAATGTTAGGGTTTATGCTTGTAATTTGATCAAATTTTAGGACAGGTAAATGTAATTAACCCTGTACAAAAATTACTCATAATTTATCTGGTGAATGATAAGGGTAATGCATATCTATTAACAAAGGCGAAATTGTATCATGTAATGACAGCGGATGAGTTGATGTGTAAGAGGAATAGGCATCATGCTCCATTGTCATTCTTAAAAAAAAAATTCACATAGATTAAAAAATATAATTAAAATAGAAAAGTTTCATCCACAAATTACTTTTATGAGTTCTCATTATTTTCATTATCAGTTTTGCAATATTTTTTTATTTTAATTAATGCTATCCCGTGGATTGCATGTGAACAAAGCCAGTTTTCATACTCGATGAATTCATTTAATAACCGAACTCAATGAATAGGCTAAAGTAAATCACTTTACTAGTACGATGCATTAGCTAAAACAAAAAATAATATAGTAACAATAGTACCCGAAATAGTTTAATAGTCTAAGTTTCTTTTACTCATCTAATAACCCCAATTATTACTACCAATTGAATTTCAAATAACAATAAAAAACAGCTAGCTAAAAAGAATAAAAACATTACAGATCATTTTCATTGCTTCACAAAGTAGGGCTCAAAGGAAGCACAAAGTGTAAGACTCAAAAGGCATACGTCCGTTGAAATTTTCAAGCATTTCACCTCGCTTCATAAAAAATAGGTTCATCAAAAAAAAATTCACTACTTAAAATCACATAGAATTAAAGATTGTCTATTTATGGAATCAGATAATAAACATAGGAAGAATTTCGACAAGAAATAATGCATACAAGCTTAATATAGATGATGAAAATAATAGATAATATTCCCACACAAATATTCTAGAATAAAATGGGCTGATCAAGAACGATGCACATAAATTCAATGAACAAAAGACAGTAATGTAAACAAAGATTGAAATATTAACAATTTTGTATTCACGATTCACTCCATTTCACATAGCTATATGTTTTTTGCTATCCTCTATTTCCATTTGTTATCATGTCTTTTATAATAGAAATCTTTCAGCTAGTTTTCACATCGCGTCCGCGTGCAAAGCATGTCATCATTACTAGTGTTATTAGCATTAAAACTCAGAATTGTCTAAAGCTAAAGGAGGAAACATCAAAATAGAAGAGAAAGTTAAGGATTAATGATTCAAAGTGAACATAAAACTCAGAACTTGGAATGAAAATTTCCAAAAAACTCATACAGTCATGATGAATTTAAACAATGGTGGAACGCCAAGGAACATCAAAACAAGGAAATATGATATTCTCTAAACACCCAAAATTGTGGTCACCCATAGTCAGCTTTGCATCGTTATATGGCTGCACAGCCAGTATTTTGTTAAAAAAAATGAAATAAAAAGATCAAAGATACAGACAGCGATAAGGAAAAGCAAAACCAATGTGTCTCCTTGCATATAAAAAATAACATAGAATAATCACAAAGTTACGGAGTTCGATTTATAGGCAATATAGAGCAACTGGAAACTCATTGATAAGCTACAAGAATAACTTAAAAAGCATCTCCAAGTTCGTATCAGAATTCTCTCCATGATACTCTTAGTTATCTCCATTTTCAAATGAACTAACTGCAGTTTGAACTTACACCTGAAGCACAGAGCACACCGTCTGTATAACAGTCAGAACAAGCAATATAATAGCCGCAACAACAGAGATTATAGACCATGGACTGCTAAAATAATCACGCCCCAACATTGCAAACCACTTGGACAGCTTTGACTTGCACTTGTGCCACAAGTCTCTACTATATTCATTCAGCTCACTGCAATGTTTAGCAAAATAAAATTCCTTTGGATCTGTTACTAATCTCATTGTAGAGAGTGTTGAAAACATCCGCAACCTGTTCACTGCTACCAAGCAAATTCCTGATGATTTCATGTTCAACAAGTATATCAACATCTTTGGGGGTGTCTATTAGGTTATCCATTAGGATAACATAGCTTGTTATATCTCTGGTATGATATCCACACTGTTCAAATGCTATTAGATTGCGGAAAAAAGTTTCTGTGGAATCATTTACAGTCAGCTGTGGAATTTTTAGCTCTCCCTTATCAAAGTGTATCTCAAATAAACATTTATCTAATCCACGACTGAACTTCACTCCAGCAGCCAGTAACTTAGTTGCAGTGGGACAGCGGGCAAATTCAGAACTTTTTCCAGGTTTTGGCTCAGCTCTAGGATGCTTTGGACTATGAAGGATTGCTAAGAATTCAACCAAATGCCTTGAACGGAGAAAATCGGGTGGCAGCTCTAGTTTCCCTGTATTTCCCACATTCTTGAAGTATTCATGGGCTAGTTCATGAAAAGATGGGGGATCGGTAGAGTCATCATCCAAAAATTTGCTCAATTTCTTATATGCAAAACCATTATACATTGTGCAAACAAACCTCATAGGAAGTTGGTTCTCCAAGAGCAGCAGGTCATGTAATATATCATTTGATGCCCAAGGATTTTCAAAAATTGTATCACCCATCTCTCTCATTTCAGGAAAATGGCTCTTTAAGAAGAGTTCAATAATAAATATAGCCATCTAATAATATCAGTTCTGATAACTTGAAAATATCTCGGATATAGTTATCCTCATAACACCCACATACAAGCTTCTCTTGACTACGGACATACTGTGCCAGCCAGTTCTAAAGGAACTCTAAAAGTATGTAGGAAATTGTTTAGATACTTCAATTTGTACTCTTCCATGGCTTGCAGCTGGCTTTCACCATGGTGAAGAGGACCAATTGAGACTAATCTAGGAGTATAGGCTTCTTCATTCTTTTTGCGATGTTTCTCAGGAACTTTACAGATACAAACTGTACCATAATTAAGAGGATCTGACACCAACATAGATAATTTACCATTAATTGAGGATGCTAAGCTTATTGCGCCGTCTGAGTAGTGTAGATACCTTGGAAACTCTGCTTGCTGAGGATGGACGGGCTTGGAAGCATTGATGTTGATTTTGACTTCAGTTCCAGGATCGACATTTATTGCCACCTTTTCTTCAGATTCCATCTTTTTGGTTGATGGAACTGTTCTTTGTTTTCCGCCGGTCACTTTCTCTGTTGCAACTATAAATCAAACTTGTGTGGTACCAAAAATAAGGTTTAGACTGAGCAGAAAGAATGTAAAAGAAGACAAAGTTGGAAACTGTATACTTCCTTTGTTGAATACTCAAAAGAAGTCAAGTGAAAATGAACGGGACGTAGATAATGCTTTTCCGAAACAATAGAATTTTCTTCTAATTGATGATAGAAGTTGAAAACAATGAGGGTAGTAGAAATTTTAAAAAATGAAGATCAATGGTGTTACTTTCGTTCTACATTGGACCCAACTGAGGGAAGGAGGAAAAGTATCATCTTGTTATACAAGGACAAAGAAGATGAAAAATATAGGGATTTGAATATGGGGAGGAAAAAAGCTTCTTTATACACTTATGTTCTATACACAGCATACTCAAAACTTTCATCTATATGTTTCATATATCTTTATGTTCCATATACAAGATAGTTGGTGATTAGTGTTATATTTATGTATTTTAGTATGTGTTTAAGTATTTGTTTTTGGTGTGTTTTAGGGTTTCTAGGATGAATTTTGGCTCATTTATATCTATTTCTACAAATTATAATTTCAAGGCAGAATTAGATTTTCTAAACGAAACTCGGTATTTTGACTAGCTTAATGCACAATTTTCTTACATTTTTATAGGTTTCGACTTATCAATCATTTTTTGGATTCATTGGAACACAATATGAGAAATTTTGGATGATTCAAAGATGACTTTGAGCAGTGGAACAAAGTATCAGATTTGTGCAACAAATTGGAGGTTGAAGGTTCAACATCTTGGCAAATTCAACAACAAATCAACAATGGAATTCATGGATTGACCTGATAAATCACATTCTGGAGATAAAGTCTTGAATCAGCAACATAAAAAACCTCTTTTGAGCTCCTAGAAGTAGATATGTGGACCTAGGTCGCGGATCACCCTTAGAGGTCAGCAGATCCATGGATCCCAAATGGCAATGGAATTTTCTTGGACTTCAACTTGCAATTGTTCAAGCATCTTTTGCAAATCATTTTAGAGCAAAATTGCAGGTTGGCTGACCAAGAAATTTTGCATATTGCTAAAGTAACTTTTTATGATTTCAAGAATACTTTTTAATGCAATTCGCAATTCAAGTTGCGAAGATGATTTGAGCTCAATTCCTCTAAAAATAGAAGACCCTTGGAGATCATTTGAAGCATGCTTGGATGTTAGAATCCATGTCTTAATGGGAGAAGAACTCCCTTGTACATAATTGCTAGAAATTCCCTAATAGTTGTAGTAGAAATTCAATTCTAGTAAAAGAATTCGTGGAGAATTGCATTTACAACACATCCATTTTGAAGAAGAAATAAAAATTTTGGAGCCTTCTTCATCCATCAAAGCATTTCATATCTTATCCTTTTATTTTCTTGTTTTAATATGGAATATTACATTAAAATCTTATGTTTTGATGCTATACTTAATATGATGAACTAAATACTTGCTTTAGGATTAGATGAAACAAATAATATGTGTCGAATAAGATTATACTTGCTATAACTTGTATTTGCTTTTTCATCTATCAAAGTTTAACATTTGCAGTTAATAAATCACCAATTGCATGTCATCTGCTTGTTATTTGACAATGAAAATTGTTCTTAACAATTAAAAATGATAGATGGAACCTATGAAGTAGGCACACAAAAACAGTGGTACTCTTAAATGGATTAAGGTTCATCATAATCACAATTCATGAAGATAATGAAATAACATGTAGCAACTTCACCACGGAAGTAGGGAAGCCTTATGTTAGTATTCTTCAGTTCTTGTGAAAGCAAGTCTTGTGTATAACTAGAATTGAATCCCAAATAAGTTGAGGTGTTAATAGCAAGTTGTTATTCTCTTCACTTATATAAGTGACAATTAGTGGATTCTATATCCAAAGCTACTTGTGTGTGATTTTTTCCATTGATCATTCTTCAAAAAAATTGAAGACTTCCCTAATAACTCATCAGAATTTGATAAAGCTTAATTACAGATCGACTTAAACAAGAGTACTTGGGTAAAATTAATTTGCCGGAAGTGGATAACTATTTTGTATCAACTCATGTGTCAACTTAAAAAAAAAAACACTGGTTTACTTCTTGGTATTAATAATGCTGTGAACCTTCAGTGCTGGATGAATGGAAAACATATCCTATTAAAAGAGATCCCATAAGTATATCTTTCATACTATGCAAACAGTATTTCACATTTAATCAGCATTGACTTGAAATGGAATGAAGCTATATTAAAATTGGCATGACGTTATACCACATTCCTATATCTAGAAAATGAAGTAGGTCAACCAACTGGGAGCTTAAGGTAAAAAATCCCACTAGAGCGTTAGATTGTTCATGTCAAACAAATCTAATTAGAACTATATTTTTAAAAGTAACACGGCATAGACTATGTTTAGAGCAGAAGTTTGAGGCTTTCTAAGAGATTATGAGAACCAAATCAAGCCCCTTAAAGTTCCTCGAGAAATGTTATTACAAATTGAAGGGAATGAAGATTCTCAAATAAAGGAAGTGGTAAGAAGGAGAATGACATGCAAGTGTCATACCACACATGCAGATGATAAATCACCAAGAACAGGAATATCTAATTGTTTGCCTTGTAAAATAATCATAAGACATACTTCTCCAATGTTTTTTATACTTCTATGGATATTAGCACTTTCTGAGTCTAGCAATTAAGTCAAGAAGAAAAATTTGATGCCAATATCAAAGAGAAAATATGCAAAACTAAGATCTCAAGTTATAACTTCTAATTAATAATAAAACATTGTATCCAAATATACAAGAGATTGATATGGTCACTGGATTAAGCAGAAACTAGATGATTTAATGAAGGTTTATCCATCATTTACCACAAGAAACTATCTACATTAGAAAGGCAGAAGCTTATGCTGAATATAAAAGGACATCATATGCACAACGTTTTGGTAAATGCAAAATTCTTTTAAGAAAACATTTTGGTAAAAAAGGAGGAGACCATGTAGCTTATGGGTCTTCCAATGTCCCTCAGTAAATATTACCTTTACTTTATGATATTGACTCTTCGTATTTTAGAATGTTGGGGGAAATTTTGTATTTCAAGCACATATTGAAAGCTACATCAATAACAAAAAAGGGTCCTGATCTAAGTCTAGAATTTCAAATATAATTCCTAGATCTCTAAGACTTGTATTTTAGTTTCCAAAAGCCTTGGTTTCCTTCACCTTTAAGTGTCTTTAGTCCCTAAACACCAGTAACCTTCAAGTCTAGTTTTTTATATATGCTCATATTTTTCTGTTTGAAAAAAAAAATTAATATGTTTTGGTCAAGGTTCAATAATTGTGTTATTTTACATCCTTTTAAGATAAATGCTGAAACTCTTTCTTGTTCTGCTTTTTTTCCACCTATTTTACCCCCTTTTCCTTCTGAAATGGTCCTTTCTGAAAACGTGGCCATTTCCATTGAGTACATTGTTGTTTGTGAAACAAGGTTTCTTTTGAACAATGAATGACGCATAAACAAGTAAATATAACAGAAAATTTTGAAATACTGATGTGGCACACAACAGTTTCATTTGATCACATCTTATGGCCATTGTTAAAAATACAAAGCTTGGTGTTTCCCATGTAATCATGTAAAAAACTTTCTCAAATCCATTTGAGGGTTTCAACAGAGGCAGCTAAGTTCCCACGACCCTTATACAAAATATTCTTTTCCATTAGACGTTATGCCGTTCAACTTTAAGACTGACAATACATCCACTTGCGGTTTGACATTTAACAGTTTTACGTACTTATGCATCCCAAAACCCCATGTTTTATGCAAAAGCAGCATAATAGAACAACCTAAGTGAACAAAAAAACCAAGAGTTACAATTATTGTAACTAATGCATGAACACTAAACATAGTTCACATCTCTCCCCTAATATATAAGATAGCTCAACCACGCAGCTTTAGAAAATAGTCATAAAGAGCAATATCCATTGGCTTTTAAGATTGCATAGTGATGTACAATTATTTTAGGGACATAGGATTTGAATATAGGTTGGGTGCTACAATTGCAAGATAGTGCAACAGAGGCAACAACAATAACTTGTTAACCTTTTAGACTAACAATTCATAAACATACATACTGACAAATGTGAAATAATGAAAATTTAGTCAGTTAACCTCTAAAACATGAACCATAAAAAAATCCGTAACTTTTTTTTTTTTGAATTTATTCGGCACAAGGCCTACAGGGGGAATTGCCTTTTGGGTTGAGTCGTGGAATTGGTTTAGGTCACTTCCCCCTTCCCCCTGTAGGCCTTGTGCCGAATAAATTCAAAAAAAAAAAAAAAATCCGTAACTTTTTATATAATTTTTTGAGTACGTCAGAGTCGAAAGTCATAAGCCACATTATACACTAACTAGAAGAGGCCAAGAAGAAAAAGAGCACAATTCTTTTAAGTCAATGAAGTATAATTGAGCCATTCAAACGAATCATCAAAAAGTACAAAACTGAATCGGCAAGCCGCCCAAGAAGTCCAATCAAAATTACTTCCTGTGTTTTTTTAGCTTAAGTTCAGAAGCTTATTACCCCAGTTTTAATGGCCCAGAAAAAATATTTTACGAACCATTTAGTCATTTTCTTAGCCAACAAACAAAAATCAACCAACTAGTTGAATGAAATTATAATTGTGTATGAACACTACAATTGGATATGAAAAAAAAGTATTTGGCTGTGAGATTTTGTTCGGACTATGGGAGAGAATAATCCTGTTCAAGTCCTAGTATTATTCTATATCAAGCAATCCTAGCGATGCCACTATGATTCTGCCACAACAACAACAACAACTACTACTACTACTCATAATAATCTACATCAATTATGTAAAAATACGTAGTTAAACAAGTGCAGTAGTATATTCAGTACAAGTCAATGATAACTACCTAAAGCCAGAAGCAAAGCACAGTTAAGAAATCAAGACAAGCATTCAAGTGAAATAAATCAAATGAAAACCATTCTTGGTAGTTGCACAACTATAATACCTAGTAAAATCAACAGAAACCACCACTCACAAATCACGTTTTCCTCCAATTGAAATCCATTTTTATCCACAACAGAATCGCCAATTTATTCAACAAATAGGCAATAAGGAAAGAAGGAGAATACCTTCGAATATAAACCAGAGCAGATGGCTGAACTACAAAGATGAATGTCAGTCAGAAAGATACATGTTTCTCTTTGGTCATCAAAACTACAAACATCTGCACTTTTTGGATTGAATTTGGAGTTCGGAGTTAGGAGTTAGAACTGGTGCGGATCCTTCCGTCTCCACTGTTGTTCGTCAACCACACTAAAGCGCACCTTCAAAAACAGATCTGGATGGAATTTTTTAAAGTTTGCTTCTTCTTGGAAACTACAATTAAAAAACCTTGCACATTAGTTTATGATTTGGGTCGAGGAGGTTGGTGGAGTTTAAAAACCATGCACATTAAGTTTGCTTTAAAGTTTGCTTCTTCTTAGAAACTACAATTAAACGCATCACTAGGCGCGTTGAGGAGGTGATTGGATGGGCATTACCGCATTAGTTTACGAAGATGTACTGATGCCGCGGTTTTGAAAAGGTTTAGTAAACTCTTCTTAACATTGGCAAAAATTACAAATTATTCGTAATTTTTAATTCTCCTCATTTTATTTTAATTTCAATCCACCCCATCAACTTAATATTTAAAACAACTTAACATTTAAAATGTATTGAAGTAGCAAAAACGTCACATCCTAAATAATTTTTCAAACTACCAATTCTTTTCATAAATAACTATAAAATGAAAATTTAATGACATATATATTCAAATTTACATATATTCAAATTTATTCTCTTTTTTTCCTAAACTTCTAAACAACATTTTTTTTTATGTTCCTTATGTTTTTTCCTTTTTTTGCCCAAAACTCCCAAATTAAGCCATAAAAGTTAAAATTCTTTCACTAAAAAAATCAAGAAAAAGTCTACTTTTTAGTCCACTACAATAAATTTTTTTTCTGAACAATCTATTGGATGGTTGGACTTTCGAAATTCTTGTAATATTTATTAAATACAAGTTTTTGACAGGCTCTTGGTGTATGATAACAATTTAAGGCTTATAAGAAAAATTCGAATGTGCTGAGGTTTTAAAAGTTTTTTGGACAATTTATTTCATATTTAGCTATAAAGTTGCAAAAATGAAAATCAGGTTTTTTTTTTTATGTTGTTAGAGTTCAAATTAGGGAGCAATTGGATTTCAAAACTATTGAACCTGGAAACTAATTGGATTTCAACTCACAATGTTTTAAATATTAACTTAATGAGATGGGTTGAAATTGAGAATAAAGTAAGAAGAATTAAATTTTAAGGGATAAACTACAACTTTGGCCAAACGTTAAGGGGATTTGAAAACAACCATTTGATTACGATCAAATCTAGTATTCTTTTCCTAGAAAATAAAAAAAGTACTCTTTTCCTTCTTTTATTCTTAAAAGTTCACTGCATCCAACTCCTACAAACACATGGCGCGTTAAAGTCATCATTTGAATTTGTATCATGGAGGAGCTACACCACATCCCATGTAGTTCTAGTATAATCACCAGGTATATCAATACTATTATATTTCATAGAGTGAGTATGGTGAGTTATCCAGTAATTACTAAACTATACATATATGGCGGCATTACATGACCTACCTTCACTATCTAATATTTTCTAAGTATAATGACTCTTCCATATCTAGTATAATTACCAGACGCTTCGTATATACATATATATATATATATATATATATATTTGTATGGCAATATTATGTGGCGTACCTTCACTTTCTAATATTTTTTCCTCACATCTGTAACTTTCAATATTAATGCTATTAAAGTCCTATATTTTATTTTATTTTAGCACAACCAGAAATTTTGAAATTTGGGAGACAGGTTATTTTTCATTCAAGTCTTTGCGTTCGTCCTTGAATGAATATAAACTAGCTTGTGTAATAGGGTACAAAAAATTATTCATAATAGTTGGTTAGTTGCGCTTGTAGAACATGTTTATTGGTTTTGGTGTTGATAAGTTCATTTTAGCTCATGCGAAGGTGTTAGAAATTTTATGATAAATTTATGGCTAAATCACAAAATGCCCCCTGTAATATTGCATCGTTAGTAAATTATCCCTTGTGTTCAGGAAATACACGAATTACCACCTTGAACACAAATAATAGGAATAGTTTGTAATGACAATTTTTTGCAAATTTGAAGTCATGATTTTAGTTTTTTTATAAGAGTGCAACAGCAATATTCGCATGGAGTAGTGGCTTTATTTTGTTTTTATATAGCAAATTAACAAGAATAGCAGTAGTTAAATAATTATAAGGGCAAATTTGTCATTTAAAAATTGAAGTACACAAGAGGGGTTGATTTGTTACTGAAGTAAGGGGTAATTTGTGTATTTTCTAAATACAAGGAATAATTTGCTACTGACTCAATGTTACAGGGGTATTTGAGATTAAGCCTAAATTTAAATTAGACGAATCATGATTGGTTGATGAGTATAACTAGGTCAACTCATTTATAACCATCTAATTAAAGGGTAAAAATGGGCGGGTCACTTGATTACCTATTTAGATCCTTTGAGCTTTTCAAAAAAAATTTCCCTAACACATTCTCACGTATACAATTAGCTATGTCAACAACCAGGATTTTTCTTTTTTCTTTTTTTTTTTTGGTTATTTGGTAGTAAAAAGAATAAAATCTTGACCACGAATTTGGTAGTAAAAGGATTAAAATCTTGGCCACGAAGTTAAGATTTTATTCTTTTTAATACCAAATAAACAAAAAAAAAAAGGAATTTTAATAACTTCAATCACTTACAAAACAAGCCAAAATAACTTTCATATTTCAATTTTTCTTAGATAATTAACAAAAACTTTACATTTTTCCACAATTCTAATAGTTTAAAATTGGAGATTAGTGTCCCAAAATAAGATATATTATTATAAATTTGAAATAAAAAAAAGAAGAAAGGGAGAAATAGAAAAACATACTAGTAAAAAAGGTAGTAGTGTACCTCATATAACTAGTTTTTTGGGATTAATATTAACTTAACCTAATTTCAAAAAAGTCCCACATTATCCTAATTTACTGAAAAAGTTTTCTTTTATATTAATGGTAACATAACTTAATTTTAAAAGAGTCTCATATTATCCTAACTCACTAAAAAAATAAAATAAAAAAATGACGTTCGTTCTAAACAAATAAAAACCAGAGAGGCATAAACATTTTTCCGTAACAATCTAAACCCTAAGCCCTAAACCGTATACCCTGAACCCTAAACCCTAATTCAAAATGAAACTTAAAATCTAGTAATAGAAATATGAGTAAAAATTTTTTCCATCCTAAGGGGTGAGAGGTGTAGACACCAAAATTTTACACACCTTTTGTAAAAATATGTGTGTTACTTCATTTAGGGGGTATTTTTTATTTTCGGGGGTCGATTACAATTTTCGTGCATATTATGACTAATTCGTCACATCAGGGCAAAATGGTAATTTCACCATGTAAATATTATTCTATTTTATTTTATTTCCTTACATACATAATTTTACTATTTTATCATTATTTATAATTTTAATGATTTTTGGGAGTCATTTATTATTTATTTAAATTTTAATATTTTTTAACTTAATGGCACATTTTCCAATGCACTCTTTTTACGAGAATTTTCAAGTGAAAAATTTTATATATGCATTTTGTATATTCATAAATTTTCTGTAAAAATTTCATGATTTTTAGAGGTCGTTTAGTATTTATTTAATTTTTGTCTTTTTATTTATTAAGGGCACATTTCCCAAGAATGCGTTAATCTTAAAATCTATGGGTGAAAAAAAAACTTTAGTATATGTGTTTTATGTGATAATATATTTTGTGTAAAATTTTTTGTGATTTTTAAGAGTCATTTAGTATTTTTGTGATCTTCATAATTTTTGTCATATTATGTCACGTTTTCCAATGCACCTTTATTTAAGAATTTTTGTGTGTGAAATATTTTATATGTGCATTTAATATTTATAGATTTTATGTAAAAAATATTTAATAATTTTTAAAGACTATTTGGTACTTACTTCAAATTATGTCTTTTTCATCTATGACATTTGTTTTCAATGGTGAATTAATTTTAAAATTTTAATTTTTATTATTATTGAATTTCCTTTTCCAGTAATGCTAAATTTTAGTTTTAGTTCTATTTTATTTTATTTTATTTTTTTTAAATTCTAAGGAGTCCATATTTTTTATTTTATTTTATTCCATTTGTTTTTCTTTATGTCCCTTACAAATTTCTTCCTTAAAACAAAAAAAAAAGAAGAAAAAAAGAGGAGCTCAAACAGCAGCAACGTTGGTTGTTGCTGTTTGCTTTCTGCCATGGCTGATAGGCAGCCATACTTCCTCTCATCATCAAACCAACTCCACCCTCTAATCACATCACTCTCCTCACCACTTGCATTCTATTACCAGATTTGTAGGGATTAGATTGGATCTTTTCTTTCCCCAACACTCAAGCTCACCATACACTCTCATTCACTTACACACAAACCATGCTTTTGGTTTTTTGTGACGCCCCGGAAATTCGCACTAAAAAGATTATTTGAGTTATGTTATGTTTATTAGTAGAAAAAAAAAATGAATGAGAAAGGAAAAGAAAGGGGAAATCAAAGTGCATTATAAGGAGATTTCTTTTACTTAGGGTTAAGTGTTAATCCTTGCTTTATTAGTTGGAAGATTACCTAAGCTAATTAGGTTAAGTAAATGAGATTTTCTTCCATGATTAAGTGGTACATCTAAGTACCAAACTTGGGTTAATTTTATTGGTCTATTAGTTTATAATAGTGCTTAATTTTGACTAATTAACTTTATCATTTTCAAGGCTTTTGACTAAGTGAGTCTTAGTTCAAAATTTTGACCAAAAATTTCACTAATCCCCCTTGCTTTATCTCTCCAAAAATCCGGCCTTTCTCTCTCATTTCTTCCTCTCTTTTTGTTTTAAAATTTGTGCCAAAGTCTTGCAAATTACTATGAGATAAGTGACCAATATTTTCACTAATCAAATTTAACCAAGTTAGCCAACATTCATTAAAAGCATACAACCTAACATGCTTCTTGTCTTACTATAATTGGTCCATTTCTTCTCCATCATTTTCTTTATTTCCTCTCTATTTTCTTGACCTAATTCCCTCTCTTTTCTCTCCCTCATGGCCGGCCCTCCTACCCTCTTTTTCCTCTCTTTTGTTTTAAAATTTTATGTCACAAAACTTGCCAAATGTTAAGTGTTAGATGATTAAAATTTTGCACTAATCATATTTAACCAACTAGTACCTATTTTGCCAAAATATCTAAACTCTAGCTTGACTCTTGTTTAGCTCTAATTGGTTGCACTTTCTTCCATTATTCTTCTACTTCTTTTATACTCTCTTGACTGAATTCTCTCCCATTTTCTTTCTCCCTCTTGGACGAAATTAGCTTGCCCTCTCTCTACTCTCTCTTGTTCTTCATTTTCTTGGAGCTTTCTTTCCAATTTTTGGCAAATTCCACCATAGAAAGTGAGGTTTTCTTCTTCCTAAGCAAGGTTCTAAGCTGGTTTAAGGTATGTACCATGGACTTTTGCTATTAATTTCAAGTTTATTTAAGTTTTATTTAAGCTTTATTTAAGGTGTTGTTCAAGTTTTACTTTCACAGTCATACTGGACCAGTTTTAGTAAAACGTTCATAACTTGATGTAGATAACTTGGATTCGAGTGATTCTTGTTGTTTTAGAAACTAGATTGATAGGGCTTTCCAACGGTATAAGGCTTGCACTGTGGTTCGTTGTGTAGTAATCGCAGAAAGTTTGCAAAGTTGGCTGAAAATTCGGTTCTGCGTGAAACAGTTTTGATGATGAGCCAACTTGAGGGCTGATTTTGAACCTGTTCTAGTTGGAATTGGATTGATGATCTTCACGAAAGTTGTAGCCCTATAAACTTACTTTAAAACCATGTAATCATAATCCCTTAGTTCTTCATGGATTGACCACAATAATGGCCTGAAGTCGGCTGAAAACCAACCCTGTGCAGATTTTGGTAATGATTCTTGGAGTACAATTCTTGAAATTTAGTGGAATTTTGATTGAATTTGAGCTTGGATTGAACTAAGAAGTTGTAGAACTTGTTGAATTATGGGTTTGATGATTGAAATCTTGGTGGAAAACAAATTTGGATGGCCGAAAATTAAGGGGAAATAATGCCAAAATTTTGTTAGAAAACCCTAGGGTGTAAACCCTAAACCCTAAACCCTAGAACTAAAACCCTAGAATTTAATGGGGTATTTCTTGAATTTTCTTTCTAAGTTGATTAGGGTTTAAATTGAGTTCATTAGATTATTTCTTATAAATTCCAGGATCCAAAAGTGAGACGCAACCGTGTTACGAAATATTTTCTTAAGCGTTCCAGGTGAGTGTCCCTTTTCTTGTGCATGTGAGTGTTTCTTACTTTTGCTTATGAGTGTTTCTTCATATATTCATGATACATGTTCAAAATGTGATTTTATTTGTACTTGATGCTCGTGACTTGTCACAATGTGCTATGTGTTCTTGAAATTCATGAATTGTTACAATGTATTATATGAAGGGAAAGTGTGTACTTTATCGCACTTACCCCATGGTTTGTTACATGCACAATTATTATGTGATGTGAATATAATTGTTGGTGAATTCTCGATTAAATTAAACTTGTTGCCTAGACTTCCGTGGTTATGCCGTGGTTAGTCAGGCAGGAGGGTACAAAGGAGGATATAAGGTGCTGGGTGTTTTAGGGCTTGTGGTTCTTTTCCTTGAGTTGTGAATCCTCAAAGAGGCCAACTCCGGACTGAACCTTCTTGCGTGTTGCCCTCCGGGGTTGAGATCTCACCCTGGATGGGTCGGACGGGTTCTTGGAGGATATAAGGTGAATGGCGGATAGGGCTCTTTCTTGATAATGCAGGTATAACCGGCAATCCACTCTCAATACCATGGTCACATGATCAGTACTTGCTCTCGTGATGGGAATGTATCCTCCCTTGTTTAAATCAGTGATTACTTAATATATCCTTACTTTGTCTTATGACTTGTGACATTCGTTTAATTAACTTCTGTTTGATTGCCTCTGTATTTGCATGTGTGGGAACCTCACTGAGCTATTATAGCTCACTCTCTGTTATTTGTTTTCCTTAAACAGGCTCCTATCTCTAAAGTCGGTGGTGAGGAATCCAGGGTAGAACTGGGTAGGATTTTTGGTAGGACTGCTTGAGATATTATTGTAATAATAAACGTATTTGATGTAAATTGTTTAACTAGTTCTTTTACTTTTAAGTTTGAATATTATGTGACCTTGAGAACTATCACAGTTGGTATCTACGAGTTTTTACCGTGTAGACACCAAATTTTGACACACATTTTATAAAAGCATGCGTATTACTTTATTTAGGGGTTATTGTGATTTTCAGGGGCCAATTATAATTTTTGTGTATATTACGTCTAATTTGTCACATCAGGGGCAAAATGGTAATTTTACCATGTAAATATTAGTTTATTTTATTTTATTTCTTAAATACATTAATTTTACTATTTTTATCATTATTTATGATTTTAATGATTTTTAGGAGCCATTCATCATTTATTTAAAATTTTAGTATTTTTTTTATTTAATGGCACGTTTCCCAATGCAGTCTCTTTTATGAGAATTTTTAAGTAAAAAATTTCATATATGTATTTTGTATGTTCATAAATTTTCTGTAAAAATCTCATAATTTTTAGAGGTCATTTAGTACTTATTTAATTTTTATCCTTTTAAAGGCACGTTTCCCAAGAATGCGTTAATTTTTAAATTTTTGAGTGAAAATTATACTATATGTGCTTTATGTGATAATATATGTTGTGTAAGATTTTTATGATGTCATTTATTAATTTTCATAAATTTTATAATTTTGCCATATTTAGGTCATGTTTTCCAATGCATTTTTTTTATTTATTTATTTCATTTTTTTCTTCTTCTTATAATATTGTATTTCAGTTTTTTTTAATATATAATGTACAA
This sequence comes from Mitragyna speciosa, assembly GCA_024721245.1. Classification (NCBI taxonomy): domain Eukaryota; kingdom Viridiplantae; phylum Streptophyta; class Magnoliopsida; order Gentianales; family Rubiaceae; genus Mitragyna; species Mitragyna speciosa. The sequence continues at coordinate 10,389,737 of CM045569.1, forward strand.
AAAAAGAAAAGGTTCAAATAGTTTTATTTCTATTTTATTTTCATTCTTCATTTTTCTTTGTTTTCTTCTTTTTCTAAAAAAAAAAAAAAAAAAAGAATTGAACAGCAGCAGCAACACTGCTGCTGTTGCATCTGCAAATGGCTATTTAGCAGCCCAAACACTATCATTTTGATAGCCAACCTACATCACCAACTTCACCTAATTTCAGCAGATTGTCAAAGATTTTACTCAATTTTGTTTTTCACCATTTTCACACTCCACCCTCTGCATCTCAATCACCATTCTCTCCTCTTCACTCACTGCACACACTTCCACCTTCCCTCACCAGAACACATACTTCACCTTCACACACAATCAAACCTGCAATTCCCTCACTTCTCTCTGACTCCTCTTCCCCTCACCATTTTCCTTCACAGACATCAGCCACAACGCACTAAAACACACGCCTGCACCTCACATCTCCCTCTCCTCTTCATCCCTCTCGTCCCCCTTCCCCAGCACACAAAAACTCACAGACTGCACACACAGATCACTAAAGCTCACAAACCTGCATACACATTCAATTCACACACACACACTAGCAGTTACTCTCTCTCGGTACTCACATTGCCTCCCCTTCCCTCACCATTTTTCCTTCACAGAACACACACTAACCTGCATAAACATACACACACCTGCAACCATCACAAAAACACAAAAAGCTCACTACACTTCCTTCCACTCTCACGCCTCACACACTCATTTTGCACACACATTGACACTAAAAACTCACCTCTCCACACAAACACAGCTCACACACGCACATTGCATTCACAGTTTCACCTGCAGTCACACACCCATTTTTCACTCATCAGAAACACATACCCTTCCCCCTCACTTCTCAGGCACACCCAGAAACACACAATTCACACCTGCAGCCTCACAATTCCCTCTCCCTTCTTCCCTCTCTCGACCCCTCCCCCTGCACAAAGCTCACAAACGCACTTGCACACACACAACACCCCTGCACTTGCACACAACACCCCTGCAAGAAAACACACACAAACCACCCACCAGACACATTCACATTCAAACGCAATGCACACACATTAGGCCACATACACATCAGACACATTCACATACTCACACACAAAATCAGAGAAACACAATCACAAAACACACTCAGTTCACACACAACACACATTCATGGCCACACAATAAACCCACGCACACACAACCGTCCACACACCATACCACCAATTGCAACCCGAAATTACAGCCCAAATCCACCTCTCACCGAGACCACTTCCTCCACCAGCAGTGACCAATCGCTTCCAATCTCCGCCCACAGAACCGCCATCGACCCGACGGTCTCCACAACCATCACCCTCACCTCTTCTGCTCAGGCCCAAGTAAGATTCATGGTCCCGTTTCAATTCCTTGTGTGTATATTATATTATATATATATATATTTTACTGGTTTTGGGTAGAGAAAATAATTTAGGGAGGGGACGATTGATTCGGGTAAGTAGATAAAGAGAGAGAGAGAGAGAGAGAGAGAGAGAGAGAAAGAGAACGGGTGAGACAGAGAGAACTGGACGGAGAAGAGAGAGGGAGAATCGGGGGAAAGAACAGAACCAGGGGAGGCAGAAGAGAGAAAAAGAAAAGAGGGAAAAAGGAAGAAAAGGAAAGAAGAAAAGAAGAAAGAAAGAAAGAAAAAGAAAAAAAAATCTGGAAAAGTATAAAAAAAAAAAAAAAAGAGAAAAGAAAACCGGTAAAAAAAAAAAAAAAAAAAAAGGGTTTTAGTGAAACTACGTCGTTTTGACGTAGTTTCACTCAAAACTACGTCGTTTTGGTTAGTTAGTTTTTCTAGTTTATTTTTAATTAATAATAGATATTTATTTTATAATCCTTATACTTTCATTAATGCTGCTGTGGCCCTGAAAATGTTTGATTTGTGCATTTAAATTTCTGTTTATTGTAGATTGACCCCCATAATTTAATTTTCTTTGCAATTAGGTCCCGATTAATTGCATTTAGGTCCCTCAACTTTTAGATAATTATAATTTTGCCCCCTACGTTTTTTAATTTTTCATTTTGACCCCTATATTTGTCGGTAATTACATTTTGACCCCTATAATTTTTCTGGAATTGCAATTTTACCCTCTGATATTTATGGAAATTGCAATTTTACCTCCCAAGCTTGCTGTTATTATATTTTAGGCTTTAAATGTTGCTGGAATTCTGTTTTAGTCCTTGAATGTAGCTGGAATTTGCAATTTGGTCCCTCACATTGCTGGAATTTTTGCATTTTTGTCCTCAAATTTGCTGGAATTTTGAGTTATTACACTTGCTGGAATTTTATTTTTGGCCCCCTATTGTTGCTGAAATTTATATTTTTGTCCTTTATGTTGCTGGAATTTGTTTTAAGACCTCCATTAATTGTTAGAATTACATTTTAGCCTTTTATTTGTTGCTGGAATTTGTATTTAATACTTGTAGTTGCTGGAATTTTTATTTTTTTGGCCCTTTTATATAGCTGAAAATTATAATTTGACCCTAGACATTGCTGTAAATTAGGTATTATTTAATGACTTTGCTGAAATTATATTCTTGGACTTATTTATTGCTGGAATTTTTGCTTTTGGGCATTATAGTTGCTGAAAATTATGTTTTAGCCTTTAAATTCGTTATAAACTATGTCATTACCGTAAGTAGGGTTTAAAAATTATAATTTTACCTTTTTACTTGTTGCAAATTACATTTTTCACTTTAGAATATTGCTTAAATTTTCACTTTTAATCCAAATCTTATAATGTTTTATTTTTGCCAAAAAGGTATTAATTAAAATTAGTTAAGTCCTCAAAGCTTTAAATTATTTCTTTTCACTTTTTCTTTATGTATTTTATCAAATTTATAATTAATGTTCTAAAATTGGGTCTTGTTATTCTAATTAATGTTCAAATTAGCTTCTTTAGTTTTCTTTTAGTTATTTTAATAATCATTATTTGGGATGTTAAAAGTATATATTATTGTATTTTATCTTCTATTATCATTTCCTTATTTTTGTTGTTTTGCTGTATCTATTTATTTACTTATTTATTTTTACTTAAATAATTTTCCTTTTTCTTCTTAAATAATTAATTATTATTATCATTTTATTTATTTATTTATTATTTTTATTATTGCTACAATTGTTTGAATTATCATTAGCAGGTTTATAGTGATTGCTCTAGAATAACTTAATTAATGGTTTATTTATTTAAACAATGATGCCTTGATTAAGTTTGTTCATGTTGATAGCAATTTGTTCCGGGTCTTCGAATAGGAGGTACCTCGATTATCCTTTTAATTTCTTTTGTGTGCTATTACATGCTCCTATATGTTTTTCTATGTGTTTTCATGTATCTTTGTGCTTATAATTTTATCCATGTTTGAGTGTTTATTTATTTATGTCATATTATTTGCTCGAATTTAATTTTGATTATTCAAAGAAATGTAATAGATAGGCAATATTATATTTGGTAAAATTTTTGTATTTAGATAGTTAATGTAATAGATAGTTTATATTTTATCTAGTTAGCGAAAGCTTTTGTATTTTAGATAGAAGGTGTAATAGATAGGTTAGATAGGATATCTTTTATTTTCTTTTCATTTTTTAGATTGTAATTAGGTTATTCTCCGGTGTAATAGTTAGGGCTTTGTGTGCTATGTGCTATGTGTTTATGTGTTTTATTTGCTTTCTTTAGGATTTTGCATCTAGAATATCATGTTTATGTGTTATGTGCTCCTATGTGCTATTATTTGCTTTTATGTGATTATTGCTTTAATACATGCTTTATTTATTTACTTGCTTTAATTATATATGTGTATCGTCGCCACACTAGTCCAAAGCTAGTTGTGGTTAATTTCGGTTTCTTCGCTAGTCCAACGCTAGCGGAGAACTTATAGAAAATAGGCTAGTCCAATGCTAAGCCTTTAGGTCATTTTAGCATTAGGAATCATTTTTCGTATGCATTTCATGACATTTCACACACATTTTATCTTTTTAGGCTTTTCCCATTTTCTATGAGTTTTTTTATATATATACTTTATAACTTATTACTTATTTTAACATCTATTTGGTGCATAACTTTTAGATTCCACTACACATAGAATTTTAGGCCATTTGCATGATTTAGACTAAGAAATAGTCATCTACTCACGTGGGAAGCGATGGCGTACATGTCGTTCCCCCCTCCGTAAGTAGAAACAGTTAGTCACGAGCCCATTTCGTCTCCCCGTACCCGTTATGTTGCATTCCCTACTCTTCTTTGTTCACTTACTATCCTATATTACTATTTTCCTTTTCTTTTGCATTTCATTTTGCATCTATACTCGTGACTCCATCGAGGTCTAGACTCGAGTTTCGCAATCAATGCGATAACTCCGACCAAACCTCAGTGGAACATTTCGTCCCTTATCGACATCATTTTTAGGATTAGATTTGCATTCATATAGTTGCATCCAAATGCTGATAAAACTTTAGGGTTACATTAGAAAAATTTAGACTAAACCTCGCAACTAGTTTCGGCTAGGTTGAAAGGGTGCCTTAGGCACGAGCCTTTGCCTTCCCTTTCTTCAACTGTGACTCCCGAACCTTTTTCTCTTGTTTTCAAAGACCTGGAGTCGTCTAAAAGGGTTTTTCTTGTTTTTCCTATATTTTGCCAAAATCATTTCTTTAAATGAATCATTCTTAATTTTCTTACCTTTTATAAAATATTTTCGGGTGACTTGGTACACCAAAACTCAATACCAAGTGGCGACTCCTTTTTCACTAAAAAACCCTTTTTAGACTCTATTTTCGGGCCCAAAAATCGTCGCATTTCAAAAGTCCCATTTTAGGCCCTTTTTCTTTTATTTTTTAAAGTAAAGCATTTGTTTTGTCACATTTTTATCGAATCATCTTTTACAAAGCATTTTCAAAAAATTAGTTTTTTACAAAAATTTACACGCTTTTTTTAATAACCACAACATTACATTTAATACTTCCTTTTCCCTTTTCCCGACATCTTCTTTACACTTTCTATTTATTTTCGAAAAATGGGGCGCGACAGCTGGCGACTCCACTGGGGATCACTAGTGAGTCCGAGCACTAGGTTTAAGTCACCTTTATTCTTATTCTAACCCTTTCTATTCTATCGCATTTGGATGCTTAGGATTGCATTTTCTATTTTCTAGGTTTTAGGTTTTTCTTTCGCATCTCGTACACTTCCCGTCTCTCGATTACTTATGTGATGTATGTATGATTTATTTACTTATTACTACTTTATTCGACCGCGCTTGCATTTGGGGAAGGGGTCAATCACCCTTAGAGCCCACGCGTGTTAATATTACATTCCTTCCTCTCATAAGGAGCACTTCATACGTGCATTCGATGTTTTTACCGTTTCTATCTTTTGGTGGTTGTCACCCACTCGTCCCTTTAGGAATTAGGATTGATCTACTTAGACATGTGACCGTGGCACGACGTGCACGTAACATTGTCTAGGAGATCACCCAAACTCTTGGCTTGAGTCCACAAGTCTAGAGATTTGGGCTTTAAAAATCGATTCGCTTGGACATGTGGCCGTGGCCCGACGTGCGCGTAGCAGTGTCCAGGGGATCACTCGAGCCACCGACCAAGGGTTTTGGGATTGATGACCCTTACCCTTAGGTCTGAAGGCTTGGGAGCCAACAGCTTAATCGAGTTTAGATGCATTAGTGAGCCCAACCTCATGCATCCATGTAGGATAACTTAGGGTAGAGTCAGCCTTTCCCTATCAGGTACACCAGGCACGAGAGGAGGGAACCAACCTCCTTTACTTTCCTTATTATGTCATTTATTGTTATCTATGTGTATTATTTGTTCTTGCCAATGTGTTATGTGAATAAACTAACGCAATTTCTTTCCTTCTTATTTTTGATTGCATTCACAACCATAGAACAAAGAGCCCTGGCATGGTGCTCTCATAAGAAACAACCCTCTTTTGGCACGTTTAAATTTCATTTTGATAATTAATGTCTTCGAGAAAGATGGAAATAGAATTTCATAAATTTTCTGCAAATTGCATTTTGTTATAAATACCCAAGAGATCAATCATTGTGAATTTCTTAAAAATCCTAAAAATTTGATTTTTTCGTCTTGTATATTCTTGAATAAAAATTTTAGTTTTTAAATCCTTAGTTTTTAAATCCTTTTCAAAGTTTACTCATTTTTGTTGTACTTGTCAATTTTACTCGAACTAATTTTTTAGTTAATAACTGCACTCAGATGGTCAAATTTTTGCACAACTTGTATTTACCCTTTTTCAAAAATTAACATGTCGTTTTTGCCGCATCCCCCGCCCTCCCATCCCACATTACACAAAAGGCGATTTTAGCACATATTTCATTGGATTTTAATAAATTGGCATTTTGATTTGTATATTTCTAGATAAAGTCAGGACTTTTGTTTTCTTTCAACGTTGTGTCCCGTAACCTCTTGTAGGTTCGATTTTTCAATCAAACATTTTTAGAGTCAATAATTTCTTTTCTACAGTTCATGATCCATCTTTCTCAAAGAAAATTCCACATCACTTTCTCAAATTTGACATTTTTTGTATATTTTAGCTTGCTTTAATAAACTGGCATCATACATAAACCCTAGAGGGAATGCCATTTTGGGAATCCCATGATAGGAAGGCCATCCTTTTGTCTCGGGTACGTAACCCTAAAAGACATTGCACGTTTAAATTTCAGTAAATCCTGATGGGTGAGACCCCAGGTAAGGTGATCTGATAAAGTCATATTTTTGCACCAGAATGAATAACCCACGACGCATCAAGCAAATGCTAACAGTCCTACCTGAAGTCCGGAGGTGGCCAGGGCTCCTCCTGCCTAGTGAGATCAACCAAGTAGCAGCATTTTTAGGACCCATTGGTGACTTCAAGGAAATAGAGACAAACGGATGTTTGGTGGAAGCTCTGATTCATCTGTGGGACCCTGATTGCTCAGCATTTAGGATTAGAGACAAGGAATTGACCATTACAATTGAAGAGGTAGCCGGTTTACTTAATTTGCCAGTAGAACGGACAACCGTAATCTTTCCATTTGTTTCTGGAAAAGCCGAGTTCTGCCATTTCGCTGGATTGAGGGAGTCTGCACTACAAGGCTCCGATCAGAGTATAAGTGTGAAATTCTTGTTTGATAGGTTTGCAGATAAGGACGGGTTTGAGAAGTATTCAGGGGATTTCACGCTTGCATCCAAGGCAGCATGGGCGCACAAGAGACTTTGGGTGTATGGGTATGCCATGGCAGGAACTTACTTATTTCCAAGAGAAGACAAAAAAATCAGTTTTAAGATAACTAAGCTCATCTCCGATCTTTTCTTTGGAATCGGAGGTCAAAGGACTTCTATAGTGCCAACTGTGTTAGCCGATATATTCACTGCCTGCACCAATTGCCAAAGGAAAACCAATTTCTTTCATGCATCCAACAGGATCTTACACATTTGGGCCATGGAACACTTCAAGAGTCACTCGGCTATTCCCAACAGTTTGCCATTGATCGGATACAACTGGATAGTCACGCATCACAAAAGGGTGGAAGGAAATAGCTCGATGAGGACAGCTTTAGAATGTCTAGACTTTTTGATGACGATACCTGATCGAAGGATTCGATGGGTTCTGGATTGGACAGACTGCATCAAAGCTGCTCTCCGTACTAAGTTGGCCGATTTCATACCGCTACTAGGGACTCAGGGCATTGCCGCTTACACTCCGAAAAGATTTCTTCGACAGTTAGGGCGTATCCAAGGATTACCGCCGACACCTGATTTATCAGACTTTCTCATTATCTTTGACAAAGGAAACTGTCCCACTGAGATTCCTAGAAGATCAGAGCTGATGAAAGCATGGGAAAGCCAGTGTACAGACCAAAACTTACCGTTCGATGCAAAAAACAGGGTTACTCCTGTTACCACTCCGCAGTATGAGATGTGGCTCAACAATCAAAATACTTCAACAAGACAAGTTGTCATTGATCCTGCTGAAGAGATTGCTCGATTAAGAACCCTGTTAGAAATGAAAGATCGTGAACTAATACAAGCAGAGCAGAATTCTGAAAAGAACAAGGAAGCATATGAATCTGTCAAGCAACTTTACACAGAAGCGAAACAAGAACTACGAGAAAAGAAGAGGAAATGTTTGGAGCTGAAAGATAACATCAATCACACGATGAACAGATACTCTTGGGAGCCAGATCGCAGCAAAGCTCAACGCCTAGAGGACCAACTGAAGAGAGTCTTAGATTGTATAGGAGAGTTGACCGAATGATGTACTATTTTGCTTCACTATGTCTGACTGGCTGTAAAAGTAGTGGAGTATTTTCTTTTAATGATCAAGTGGAATGAACATTGGCTAAATTACCAAACTGAAATGCTTCTCACTCCAATACTGAAGGGGGGTCTCACCCTAAAGGATTGCATTTCATGATTAGGCCTACCCTTGGCATAATAAGGGCACCTCCTAGGACATGCACCGAATTATTTATATACTTACTAACTTTAATCTTTTTCTTTTTCTTTGTGATAATAAAATTGACAGTGACAATGACGATGGGGCGACTAAACCTTTCTTCTTTCTGGTGTACATTTCAGGTACTTGTAAAACATAGCTTCTTTTCACCGAAGCCCCATTCGTACACGGTCCCGTACTAGACAGCTACATATAAACATGAGTGCTCCCACTGAATCATTCGAGGGACCTGCCGGGAATCAGTCTTCAGAGTTAACGGCGTTGAGGGCTCAGATGGATGAAATGTTGGCCAAGATGAATAATATGACTCATGAAGTGTCTTCCCATAGTCAGATCATTGCCCACTTCATCAGTAACATGAACAACAACGGCTCTACTTCTGCTGCACCGGTCATTCGAGAACCTCCACAATCCCAATCTGATGTGAGCGGAAATGCCCCGGATGCGAATAACAATGTCTCAGCTATTCCAGTACAAACCCCACTCCTCAATACCCAAAATACTCAGATGGCTCCTCCACCCCCAAACACTCAAAACCCTCAAATGACTGTTCCAATCCCACCCAGTCCTAGACACACCCAAAACACTCTGAACCAACCACAATATGCACAACAAGCCAACCATTTCCCTCTGAACACTCAACCACTACCGAACCTCAACACACATCAATTTGTGCTAGACCCGGGGTATCAAGTAGGAGTGGATGTGGAGCCGTATAACAGGGATGAGAATCCAGGCATGACAGAAAAGGCCCTGTTGCGAAGATTGGAGAGATTCGATGATTTCATCAGAGAGAGCCAGGGATTGGATCGGTACGGCGGTTTGAATTACGATGATTTCTGTATGTTCCCTGATACTCAACTGCCTCCAAAGTTTAAGGTGCCAGAATTTTCTAAATACAACGGTGCTGGCGACCCTGTTGTGCACCTTAAGATGTTCTGCAACAAGTTGGGCAAGCCGACCGGGGATGAGAAATTGCCGATGAGGCTATTTGGAGAGAGTTTGGAGAAGGATGCATTAGAATGGTATTTGAAGTTGGATTTTTCAAAGATCCGAAACTGGACCGACCTCTCCCGAGCATTTATCAAACAGTATGAGTTCAACTGTGATTTGGTGCCGGATAGATTCTCACTGGTAGAATTGAAGAAAAAGCCCTCAGAAAGTTATGTAGCTTATGGGCAGCGTTGGCGGAGTGTGGCAGCTAAAGTAAATCCGCCAATTGATGAGAACGAAATGGTAAAATTATTTATCGATGCCCAAGACCCACCTTACTACCAGGCCATCGTAGGCTCAATTGGAAAGACCTTCGCCCAGGTTATTGAGCAAGCAGAAGCTATTGAGAGAGGGGTGAAGAAGGGAAAGGTAGTAGACATGGCTGCTGTGAAGTTGCAAGTTGAATCGTTGCAAAATGGCAATAATCTGAAGAAAGCAATTGGGAAAAAGCCTGAGAAAAGAGAAGAAGAAATATCTTTTGTGATAAATCAAGGCCCAAATTTCAACCCCAGGTTCCAAAACAAGCCAAATTACCATTCTCAATACCCACGATTCCCTCAGTTGGCACATCCCTCACCTACTTATCCCCAGTACCCTCAACCTGTTTTCAATACCCAAGCCCAACCAGTAAATGCCCAACCATTTTATCCAAACACTCAACCCATGTTTCAGAACCCTCGACCCACACAAAATAACTTTCGCCCACCCGTGCAAAACCGCCCGAGACCTATTTACCCTAACAACTATACTACACCCAATCAGCCCCCAAATACAACCGGTCCAGCCAACCCCCCACAAAGACGGCCTAGGGCTTTCACTCCCCTTGGTCGTCCTCTAGACCAGATATATGACCAACTGAGAGCAGCGGGCAAAATTGGCACTATACCTCAGAAAACTTTTCCTAACGGGTTACCCCACGACTATGATCACCAAGCCGTCTGTGCTTACCATTCGGGAGGTCGTGGGCACCCCACAGCTAACTGTTGGGCTTTGAAGCACAAAATTCAGGATATGATTGACGATGGAGAGATAGTATTGAGAAGAGGGAGAGGGCAGGCCCCAAATGTGGATAACAATCCTTTGCCTCAGCACGGGTCTACTGTTGGAATGATTACTTCAGATGAAATGCTTGGTGACCCTTCTGAAATGGATAGTTGCGAATTGAAGAGACGGTGGGTGTTACTGATAGAGATGACAGGCGAGCTAGAATGACGATGTCAGGAAAAGACTTCATGAGTCATTATATGGATGACATTTTGGCAGGAAAGTTGGCATCACCTGTAACCCAACCAAAAGAACCGGTTAGTGTTAAAAGAAAGCCTTGTCTGCCGCCAACTCATCAGCCCAGCCATTTGTCCTAGATGTTGTGCCGTTTGAGTTAGAGATTCCAGAACCAGAAATCGTTGATGTGCCTGAACAAATGCTCGTTGAGGATTTGCAGAGGGTTCCATGGAATTACGAAGATTCTGAATTGAATAATGATGTCTCCTGCAATTCTGAGATCAGGGAGAGTGATGGTAGAACCAGAGATTATTATTCCAGCAAAAGGAAAAGAGAGCACACTACCCCCTAAACAGCCAGTTGATGAGAAGGAAGCGGAAGAATTCTTGAAGATTTTGAAAAAAAGTGAGTACAAGGTGGTGGAACAGTTGAGCCGCATGCCAGCACAAATTTCAATTCTAAATCTTTTGTTGACATCTGAGCTGCATCGAGAGGCTCTTTTAAAAGTTTTGAATGAGTCTCATGTTCCCACGGACATTCCCACTGAGAAGCTAGCCGGGATAGTAGGGAATGTTTTGGCATCTAATCAGATCGCCTTTTCTGAAGATGAATTGACTCCTGAAGGGAAGGGGCATAACAAGGCTTTATACATTTCTGTGAGGTGCAATGGAAGATACTTGCCTAGGAGTTTTGATTGACAACGGATCTGCACTGAACATCTGCCCATGGAACACTCTACAAAAGCTAGGATATTCACGGTCACAAGTTCGCCAATCACTGACCGTTGTTAGAGGGTTCGATGGCTCGAGGAAGGAGACTATAGGAGAGATTGATTTAGTGCTCGAGATGGGTCCAGCTCAATATCAGGTTACCTGCCAGGTCATGGATTTTTCCGGCATATACAATGTTTTGTTAGGGCGGCCGTGGATTCATTCTTCTGGATCAGTACCGTCATCTCTGCATCAAATGGTAAAATTCATTATGGATGATAGACTGATCACTATTTTTGCGGAAGATGATTGCACTATGATGGTGAATCGGGGGCATGCTGAAGAGGCGAAGGATAAGCTATCACTTGATCGGGGAATTTCGTGCTTCAGATATTGTATCTGTCAATTGGATTCCGGAAGGAAAGCCACCTGTGGAGCCCTTATTGCCTAATGCGAGTATCATGATAGCTAAGGAACTGATCAGGGCAGACTACCGGCCAGGAAAGGGTATTGGAAAGATGCTGCAGGGAATTACGGAACCTATTCAACTAATGGAACAGAAAAATACCTTTGGGCTTGGTTTTCACCCAACAGGTAAGGATTTGAAGGAGATGAAGGAGAGAAAAGAGGGCTGAAAAGGAAGGAAGGCAGGTCTCACTCTATGTTCCTCCATTGTATCACAGTTTTTCAAGGGCATCCAAGGTTATTATTTCTGAAATATGCAATGAGGATTATGATGTTGAAGAGGGGATGAGCCGTCTTTTCATTGGAATGACTGGTACAGAAGAATCGTCTGATGCTACTGACTTTGAGGAAATCGAGAAAGAGTCATTGAACAATTGGACATCTGATTATCTCCCTGTTCGGAGGGAGTTTCGGTAAATTTGGGATTGTCTTTTGTTCAAAATTCATTTCTAGATGGAGCCCTGAAATGAATTACTTTCTCAAAGTTTGTTTTAGTGTTAGGCTCTGACTTTATCGCATTAGCTTTTGAAAGAAACTATTCTCAATTTCTTTTGTTATATCGAGAAAGTTTTTTTGTCTAAAATATTGAAATGCTATTTATCTTTTCTCAAAGGCTAATGCTAGCTTATGAATTGTAAACATCTTCTTTTGAAAATGCAAGTTTTCATTCAAAAGTTGTCTATTTGTGTTTATTTATTTATGTTTGCATATTTTGTTTCATTTTCAGATGGCCGAAAATAACTGTCTATGATCCTTTGGATGTCACTTTGTTTGAAACTGACAAGTTCAACTTCGATATCTCTCTAAATTCTGAAATAATGCAAACCGTTAATGAGAGTGAGAGCGATATCGAAGAAGATTATGACTCTGTACTTAAGAATCTGAACAATACGAAGAAAAACCCAAGCCTAACTTGGAAGAAACAGAAACTATCAATATTGGCACTGAGACAGAAGTTAAAGAAGTTAAAATCAGTGTTCATTTGAACAAGAGCCAAAGAAAAGAGATGATTGAATTTTTGACGCTGTTCCAAGGATGTGTTTGCATGGTCCTATGATGATATGCCTGGAGTCTCCACAGACATAGTAGTTCATAGATTGCCCACAGATCCAAACTTTTCTCCAGTGAAACAGAAACCTCGCAAATTCAAACCTGAAATGAGCCTCAAAATCAAAGAGCAGATAGTCAAGCAATTCAATGCCCAAATCATCATTGTGTCTCACTATCCCATTTGGCTATCAAATATGGTTCCGGTTCCCAAAAAGTCTGGTGAAGTGCGAGTATGTGTAGATTATCGAGATTTAAACAAAGCCAGTCCAAAGGATGACTTTCCTTTGCCTAACATTCACATCCTGTTGGACAATACTGCTGGGCATGAAATGGATTCATTTATTGATTGTTTCGCTGGATATCATCAACTTTTGGTCGCAGAGGAAGATCGAGAAAAGACGGCATTCATGACTCCGTGGGGAATATTCTGTTACAGAGTTATGCCCTTTGGATTGAAAAATGCTGGGGCCACCTATCAAAGGACTATGACTACACTGTTTCATGACATGATACACAAGGAGATAGAAGTTTACGTGGATGACATTATAGTCAAGTCCAAAGAGCAGAGGACCATTTGGGAGATTTGAGAAAGCTGTTTGAAAGATTAAGAAGGTATAATCTGAAGCTGAATCCTGCAAAATGTGCTTTCGGGTCTCCTGCTGGCAAGTTACTAGGTTTCATTGTTAGTAAGAAGGGTATTGAAGTAGATCCTGCCAAGATAAAGGCCATACGAGAAATGCCAGTACCAAAGACGCAGAAAGATGTGAAGAGTTTTTTGGGGAAAGCTTAATTTCATTGGCAGATTTATTGCTCAGTTGACTCTCACTTGTGAACCCTTGTTCAAGTTGTTAAGAAAAAATACCCCAATGAAGTGGAATGGAGATTGTCAGCGGGCTTTTGATAAAATCAAAGATTATCTGTTGAATCCTCCTGTGTTAGTACCGCCGAAAGCCAGGTCGACCACTTATCATGTACCTCTCAGTGTTGGATGGAGCCATGGGTTGTGTTCTCGGTCAACATGATGATTCAGGCAAAAAGGAAGCAGGCAATCTATTATCTGAGCAAGAAATTTACTGTCTATGAGGCGAATTATTCATTTTTGGAAAGATTGTGTTGTGCATTGGCTTGGACTGCTTCAAAAATTGAGACATTATCTCCTTGACCATACCACCTATCTCATATCTCGATCTGACCCGTTGAGGTATTTGCTTGAGAAACCAATGCCCACTGGACGCATGGCTAAGTGGCAAATGATTCTCAGTGAATTTGATATTGTGTTCACAACTCAAAAGGCAGTCAAGGGCCAAGTAATTGCCGATCACTTGGCAGAGAACCCTTTGCAAGATGATTATGAGCCATTGAATACCTATTTTCCTGATGAAGAAATTTTGTTTGTGGGGACAGCTGAGGATATTAATGAGGAATCTTCAGGATGGAGATTGTTCTTTGATGGTGCTTCAAACTCTTTTGGAGCTGGAATTGGGGCAGTCCTAGTGTCACCCTGAAGGAAAACATTACCCTGCTACTGCCAAACTGAAATTTGCCTGCACTAATAACATGGCAGAGTACGAAGCTTGCATTCTTGGTTTGAAGATGGCGTTGGATATGGATATCAAGGATTTGACAGCATTCAGTGATTCTGATTTACTAGTCCATCAAACATTGGGAAAATGGATGACTCGGGATTCTAAAATAATTCCATATCATTGTTGTTTGCTCACTTTGGCTCGACAGTTCAGAACTTTGGAATTCATAGCATATCGCGCGTACCCGAAATGTCTTTGCAGATGCCTTGGCAACTTTGTCTTCCATGATCTCTCATCCTGATGGTACTGTAATTGAACCCATTTTCATTAAGATTCAAGAGGAACCAGCGCACTGCTCTGCGCATTGAGCAAGAAGCTGACGGCTTTCCTTGGTTTCATGATCTGAAAGAATATTTGAAAAATAGATTTTATCCTCCGGGTGCCAATACTGCGGCTAAGAATTTTCTTCGAAGGATGTCTATGAGATTTTTTCTGAACGGAGAAGTCCTGTACAAAAGGTCAAGTGATTTGGGTTTGTTGAGATGCGTTGACGAGAAGGAAGCTGAATATTTGATGAAGGAGATCCACAGTGGCGTATGTGGGCCGCATATGAACGGGCACTTATTGGCAAAGAAAATCATGAGGACGGGATATTTCTGGCTTACCATGGAGCATGACTGTGTTGAGTTCGTCAGAAAATGCGTTAAATGTCAATTACATGGCGATGTGATACACGCACCTCCTTCGGAGCTCCACAGTATGACTGCTCCTTGGCCTTGTTCAATGTGGGGAATGGATGTGATTGGAACTATCGATCCTCCTGCTTCGAATGGTCATCGATTTATCCTGGTGGCGATAGAGTACTTCACTAAATGGGTCGAAGCCGAGTCTTACAGGCACGTGACTAAGAAAGTGGTAGCTGATTTTCTGAGAAATCACATTATCTGTCGTTTTGGGATACCAGAGACTATTGATTACGGATAACGCGAAGAATCTCAACAATGACGTGGTAGATGGGTTGTGTGAGCAGTTCAAGATCAAGCATCGAAACTCTGCCATCTATAGACCTCAGATGAATGGAGCTGTAGAGGCTGCCAATAAGAATTTGAAGAAGATCATCCGGAAGATGACGGACACGCATCGAGATTGGCATGAGAAGTTGCCTTATGCATTGTTGGCATACAGAACTGCTATAAGAACTTCTACTGGGGCGACCCCATATTCCCTTATGTACGGGATGGAAGCAGTATTGCCAGCGGAAGTTGAGATTCCTTCTCTGCGTATATTGATGGAAGCTCAATTAGAGGAAGCTGAATGGGTCAAGGAACGTCATGAGCAGTTGGCATTGATTGATGAAAAGCGATTGAATGCTATTTGCCATGGGCAGTGTTACCAAAGGCGAATGGCCCGTGCCTATCAGAAGAAGGTCAAACCCCGTCAATTTGAAATAGGAGACAAAGTTCTGAAAGCGAATTCTTCCAATCCAGGAGGAGGCAAAGGAAAATTCGCTCCAAATTGGCAAGGTCCATTCATTGTCAAGAAAGTGTTATCAGGAGGGGGCCTTGTCCTGGCCGAAATGGATGGTCAGGTCTTTCCCCAAATCATTAATTCAGACATGGTAAAAAGGTTTTATATTTGATTTCGTAAATTTTCTTTCAAATAATTTTTATTGCAAGAAGAAGATGGGCTAAAGGCGGGCCTTCTTTCTTTTCCATAAAACAATTCTTTACCCTCGTTCTCCCCTTTGAGCTTTCAGAATTTATAATTTCGTTTGGCAACCCACTTGAAGGTCGCATCCCACACCCAGATAACTTTTTGCACTAAATTTATCCCACATTTGAAGCAAATTCTTTGTCTTGATTTTTATCCCATACTGGGGCAAAAAAAAAAAAAAAATGGGGCAAATCTTGTTTGGGAAAGGGAAGGAGAGCCCCAAAAGCGAAATGACAATGTTAGAATAGATTTTCTTAAGGAAAAACGATTGGTCAATACTAGGATAAAACTTTTGCAAGTGCGACCTCAAGACAAATCAGCTCCCCTCATAAAGTCTGCTTTCCAACCTTAACATTTCTGACACCTCACCTGACCTCATTACAAAAGCCGAGAATGTTACCGACCTCCATCTTTATCTTGCAATAATTTTTAGAACGGAAATTTGCAAATCAAAATGGCATATGATGT